>PYUH01000265.1:201058-233890 GCA_016808085.1 Suaeda aralocaspica | reverse complement strand
GGTTTTTTTTTTTTTCTTTTTTTTTTTTTTTTTTTTTTTTTTTTTTTTTTTTTTGAAGTCCTAAAGCTATATATTGCAAATTAAATCTGAAATTTTGGGGTTTTAAGGGGTATTTATAGGGCCCAAAGCATGATTTAGCGCAATTACATAAATACCCTTAATATTTGAAATTACTTTTGTGCTATTGTTTTAAAACAATTTAGGAAACTCTAAAAATTCTATTTTTAGAAACATTTTCAAATATTTAATAAAACTTGAAATAACATAAACTATGATTTATAAACATAAAATAATTACTTTGATTAAAAAATTATTTAAATTTCTTTCTTTATTCAGCTTAAATTCTCAATAAAAATATTAAAAATATACAAGATAATACGAAATTAACTCCTTATAATACGTGAAAATACGGGGTATTACATATTAGGTAGTTTCTGACAACTTCGGCTAACTAATATATAATATTTAGTAATAATTTTCGAGCATTAAAACTACATAAAACAATGGTTTATAATTAAATTGGCACAATACACAATTTAATTGCAAAACCGATTTGATTAGTAAAAATTATGGAATTAATTCATGAATTGTTTTTTATACTTTTACAAACTCTATAATTATATTATAACATCATGAAATTAAAATCTAGAATTTTAAAAGTTTATTTGAGGCACAAGTAGTTTTTTTTCTTTTTTAAAAAATCACAAGCAGACCACTTTGAGCATGTTTTTCAAGGAGTTAGGGTGCAAGTGAGTAGTAGCGATGGATACCTAGTGGTAGCTTGCGTGTGGTAGTTGCGTGGGTGGTGAAGGTAGGCCAAGGGGTGGCCTATGGTGTTCGTGGTAGCGGCTTAAAGTAACCTCCATGAATCTGTGAAAAATTGAGAGAAAGGAGAGAGAAAAATGAGTTTTTGGGTTTTATTTTTATGATTTTTGTGAGGCTTTAGCAATGTGATTTTGAGAGAAAAAATTGAGCTTTTTATAGGTGTAAAACCCATAGGAAACTCGGCTAAGAAGAGAGGAGAAAAGATTTAATTTTGGTTTGGTTTAAATCTCTACAAAAGGTAGGATTTGAGAAAAGATAATAATTTGGTACTTTGGATAAATTTAGGTGGTTAATAAAATATTTAAAAATGTTGAAAATATTTATTTTTGATGACATAATTTTTAAAAAATTGTCAGTTACCACATTTAAAATAGGTCGTGTTATGAAGTAGAACCTTTAAAAAAAGTTTTTGTCAGTTAACACCTTTAAAGTCACTTTTATTAAAAATTAACACCTTTCGACTGAAATCCGGTGAAAAAGTCAACCAAAAAGTGTTTGACTTAGGCGAAAGGTCCGATTGCTCAACAATTGTTGTCGTTGTGTGTGATGTTGAATTTATGCTTATTTTATTCATTTATTTCTTTTTCCTCTTTTCCTTTCCTACAGATACTTCACTCTTTCCTTTTATTCTCTCTTTAATCTCCCAAGTTCATGAAATTAATGTTTTTGCTGTTCTTTTTTCTATTGCAAATGTTTAACCTTCACTGAACCTCTTCCTCTTCTAGTTCAAACGCTAATGTAGTCAAATTCAAATTTGCTCATCCCCGAATGAAATCATATCATAAAGCTTAACTTGATTACCTGCAAATTAAAATCAATTTGTTGTTTCAAAGCCTTTTGAAAAACATGGATTCTCCTAATTTGTAACCCTAATTTCATTTCATCATACATTTCTCACAATTCACCTTCATCTACTTCAAGGGTCATCTTTAATGGAGCTATTCCATCCAATTTTGATTTGAAAGAATAAAGGCAAATCACTTCAATTTAGCTAAAATCTTTAAAATTATTACATAAAGTTTCAGTAAACCCTAATTATTTAATTAACCAATTATCACAATTCCCAAATCTCCCTATTTATTTACTATGCTAAAGCAATAAGTTATTGCTATTTAGGGCCATAATCAGAAGAAGGATAATTGATGAGTGAATAAGAAATCCCAAATTTATTTCATATTGGTTCATCTCTTGAATGCTAGAAATCTTATAAATAATGAGAGTTTTATTAGGTTTGTTACTAAGGTTGATTTTAATGGCTGAAAATGAGATGAGGTAGCGGAGAGTGAAAGTGGAGTAAAGAAAGAAGAAATAAAAAAGAAAAATTTAAAGGAAGATAGTTAGGTGGGTCCCATAGTAATAAATTAAAACATCATTTATTTAAACAAAAAAAATAAGTGCGTGAAGTTAAAATTAATATGCAAACCTCTTTTGGAAAAAAATATTAATTTTTGAATAAAACCTCACAAAAAAATTTATATAAAAACCTCATAAAACCATTATAGTAGTAAATAAATATAATAAAACTTTATTTTATTGAAATTCTTCAAACTATGCATTATAATAACAATTAATTATAATATAATGTCTCAAGATTAATGATAAAGGAAGGTGGTGTCTACTGTAGAAATGCGAAGATTTGAAACGAAAAATTATGGAGGAAGGTCATAATATACCATATTTAGTTCACCCTGGAGGTGATAAACTGTATAAGGATTTAAAATTGGTGTATTGGTGGCCTAGAATGAAGAGGGAAATGGCTGATTTCATGAGTAAGTGTCTTACTTATCAAAAGGTGAAATTTGAGCATAAAAGGCCACAAGGAGAGGTTCAACCACTTCATATCCCAGTATGGAAGTGAGATTGCATATCAATGGATTTTGTAACCTGCTTGCCAAAGTCAAGGAATCAAAATGATACCATATGGGTTGTGGTAGGTAGGCTTACTAAGTCAGCGGTGTTTATACCGATGATAGAGACTTGGAGGATAGAATAACTTGCAAAGGCTTACATAAATCATGTTGTGAGGCTACATGGAGTTCCGAAGGATATCATGTCCAATAGGGATTCCAGGTTTCTTTTGAAATTCTGGAAAAGTGTCCAGGAGAACTTCGGTACATCATTGAAAATGAGTACAACTTTCCATCCAGCAATCGATTGACAAACGGAGAGAACCATACAGACTTTGGAGGACATGCCGAGAGCTTGTATAATGAATTTTCAAGGGAATTGGGAAGATTGTTTGGATTTGATCGAATTCTTGTACAACAATAGCTACCATGCAAGTGTTGGCATGGCACCTTTTGAGGCACTGCATGGAAGAAAGTTCAGAAGTCCCTTTTGTTGGAGTGACATAAGTGAGATAGTAATTACCTCAGTTGATCAAAGAAACTACCAATAAGGTAAGAGTGATACAAGAAAAGATTCAAGCTGCACAGGATAAGCATAAATCCTATGCAGGCCAAAAGCATCAAGAAGTTGTGTTTGAAGTGTTGGTGATAAGGTGTTACTGAAGATATTACCGATGAAAGGTGTAATGAGGTTTGAGAAGAAGGGAAAGTTGAGCCCAAAGTACATTGGACCTTATGAGATATTGCAAAGAATTTGAAAGGTCTCATATAAACTAGCGCTACCAATGGAGTTGAGCAAAGTTCACAATGTTTTTCATGTGTCCCAACTAAGAAAGTATGTGCCGGATAAGTCACATGTGTTGCAACCTGAAACAATAGACTTAGATCAAAGTTTAACTTATGAAGAGAAGCCAATCAAATTATTTGTAGTAAGTTTCGGGATACTTGTAGCAAAAGTATCAAAATAGTGAAGGTGTTGTGGTCTAACCAAGAAACTGAAGAAGCAGCGTGGGAGGTTGAGGATATGATGAGGAAAAACAATCCAGATTTATTTCAGGTTAGTAGAGTTACGGGGATGTAACTCGATTCTTAAGGAGGGTAGAGTGAGATAGCATTTCACGCATTTTTCCCTTAAATTTTGCAAGTTTTTACGTCTTCTACAAAAGATTTATGAAAATTTTTATGTTTGTTTCCTAAAAGTTGTTAAGGACTGTAATACTACATATTTTCTCGTATTTTGAGAATTTAATTTCATATTTTATGTTGATATTATTAGTATTTTTATTGAACATTAAGTTATATAAATAAATTTAAAAAATTTTAATTCGTTGTTACTCAAAATAATTATTTTTATGTTTTATAAAGTTTATAAGTTATTTTTATGTCACTTTAAATTTTATTAAATATTCTAAGAAGTTTCTAATTTTAGAATTTTTTAAGTTTCCTTAATTGCTTTAAAACAAGGGCTCAAAAGTAATTTCAAGCATTAAGGTTATTTATGTAATTTCACCAAAACCTAATTTAAGCCTATAAATACCCCTTAAAACTAGAATTTTCAGATTTAAAAGTGCATTTTTCGATTTGGGAGTTTTTAAAAAAAAAAAAAAAGACAAAAAAAAGAGAAGTTCGAATTTTCCGGTCACCTAGTATTTATGTACTCGGCTTTGCTGATTGTGTGTGTTTGTGTGCATGGCTTTGTCTTTGACTTGGCCCTACCACGACCCATTAAGATGGCGAGTAGTTGTCTAGAATAAAGAGAAAGCTACAAGTACAAGTGGGCATATTAAATCATGCTGGGATTGAGTGATGAGCGCTTCACTACAACAAAATTGTCTTTTAATAGCGGGTGGAATTCCTTTATTAGCGGTTCTACAACCGCCATTAATCAAACAACTATTAAAAGTATCATAGCCTTTGATAGCGCTAAAACAACCGCTATTATATGGATATGCTTTCATAGCAGCCAATAAGTAACAACCATTAAAAGCAATTGTTTTAAATAAAAAAATGTGTTTATTTGTTCCTGAATTGCTGCAATAAAATACTACCAAAATAATTTCAATTGAAAACAAACAAGAAATAAATCTCTGATAATTTTTTTATTGCTTGAATCATATTCTCTACAACAAAAAATTTACAAATTAATTGTTTACAACAACAATTACAAGTTTATATACTTAATAAAGCACAAAGTTTCAATAAACATTAAATATATCTATACTATTCAACCAAAAGCTCATGAACTATCCACTTATTTCTTCAATCTGCAAAAACAAAACAGAAAAACTTCAATGTATTAGTTACAACGAAAATCAATTAAAGAAAGATTAAATAAAAATATTAATCAGATCTCAGTTTTCCATAACCCTTTACAATAGAAAGGGAAATAATGAATCAAGAAACACAAAAAATGAAGCATACATAAACACAACTAAGTTTCAATCTTAAATGAAAAAATTGCTGGAAAAAAAAAGCAAAAAACAAAGAAAACTTTAGATCTAAACTAAAATGTGTATCTAAGGAAGTCACAAGTTTTTATAAAAACAACAAAATTACGACATTCAATTGAAACAAGAAAAAAACTATACAAAATTCCAAAGGATCCTAATTTCTCAAATTAAACAAAAGAATCGAAGGAATAAGGAAGAACTTACATATTTCATGAAGGCTTGATCGCAATCAGCGTCGACATCACAGTTTGTGTTGATGATCTGACCAGAAGGACCTTTGATGGGTCTTAATTATTTGGATTTCAGAGTGCTCCCATGGAAAAGTGCGAACTGAAGGACCTTCGCTGGCTTTTGAGTTTACTGAAATTTGTTGATTGAAGAACAATCAGAAGAATTAGGGTTTTAGTTAAAAATATTTAGATGTAAATTTAGAGACTTTTAGATTACTTAGATTTTTCCATTGGATGTTATGTAGAGAGAGAAAAGGAGTTAATGAAGTTAGGGTTGATTTGAGAGGAAAGTTGAAATCTTGAAGCTATTATATTCAGGAGTATTCAGTGTAATTTCTTTAATAGCGGTTGTTTTTAACCCGCCATCCGATCCATTGCTTGTCACCCCTTACTTTTAATAGCACTTATTTAAAAACCACCATTATTTGCTTCTACCTTATTGTTTTTAAAAGCGGTTATTTGACAACCGCTATTATAAGCTAGTTTACGAAGCTTTAATAGTGGTCCACCTTAAAACCGCTATTAATCTACCGTTGTTAGATCACATTTTTGGTCTAATGCTTGCATTGTTGTTTTCTTAGCTTGTGTTCACTTGTTATTTATTTGTTGTTATAGTTGACTTTTGGATTTTCGAATTTAAAGTTTATTAGGTTTTGAAGGGCCGTTAATGCGCTTTAGAATTGTAATAAAAATTTATTTTGGTTTGAAAGTTCTTTGAGTTTAAATTTAGTTTTGAAATAAAAGACTTCCGCTGTAGTACTTTGATAAATGCCTTAGCCGTTATCATAGTGGCGGTAATGCTTTGGTTTTTCCTAGTTAAGTAGGAGGTATATTCATTATTATTTTCTGTTTTATTTATGTTATATTTCCGAAAATCTAAAGGAGAAAGTTAGGAAATTCCAGGGTGTTACATGAAGAGGAACCAAAAAGAACATTATGAAAACACAGACAAAGGAAGAAGTTACAGAAGATCAACGAATGAATAACAGAGCTGGTAGTTTTTGAATTATCCTAATTTCCGAAGTCGGAGAAGACTATTAATCCGTCGTCCGAAGTGGTGTTAGGTTCCAATAACAATAATAATGAGAATACACCACCGCCGCCGCTAGCACGATCATTGAGAGATTATTCCCGACCTAGTTCG
Organism: Suaeda aralocaspica; assembly: GCA_016808085.1. Lineage (NCBI taxonomy): Eukaryota > Viridiplantae > Streptophyta > Magnoliopsida > Caryophyllales > Amaranthaceae > Suaeda > Suaeda aralocaspica. The sequence continues at coordinate 227,394 of PYUH01000265.1, read as the reverse complement.
GCATCGGTAGGAGGTGGCTATCGGGTTCTAGATAAAGATGCTCTTAATTTGAGTTGAAACTGGCTTTGGTAAATATGGTATAGAGGAAATAGTCTTCAGGAACTTTGATAAGGGATCCGAATTTGCACTTGACCAATTTCCTTCAATGACATAATACTGTCAAGCAAGCCAACGTCGCTCAAGACTACATTATGAGGATGATGTTCCTGCTCCTATTGAAGAATAAAGCTCACACTTGGTTGAACAATTTTATCATGAATAATATCATTAAATAGGATGAGCAACCTCTTGCATTCCAAAGGAAGCACTACTCTCGGGAGCAGCCTACAACCCTTCAAGGAACTTTGATGGAGGATCCGATTTTAATTTGCACCTGACTAATTTCCTTCGATGCTGCAATACTATGAAGCAAGCCAATGTCACTCAAGATACATTATCAAGATGATGTTCTTGTTAACATTAAAGGATAAAGGTCACAGTTGGTTGAACTTTCTTAACATGGATAGCATCAATAGTTAGGATGAGCTAGTTCTTGCATTCCAAAAGAAGTACTAATTTCTGGAGCGAACTGCAACCCTACAAAGTAAAATCACTAATTTCAACCAAGAGTCGGATGAAACATTATATGAGTCATGAGAAAGGTTCAACGACTTGTTGAGGTTATGCTTACATCATGGTCTTGAGAAGTGGTTCCTAATCCAATCTGTCTACAATGGGCAAGGGAATAAGAGCCAGACATTGCTAGATTCTGCTGCTAGTGGTTGATTTGTGAAATAAGAGGTTCATGTTTCTTATGAATTGATTGAGCAGATTGCAATTCACTTTTTTTAATTTGGCAATCCTAGAGGACATTTGAAGAGAGGTGGAAGACGTGTTATTGATGACAAGTATGAAAATTTGGCTTCACAAATCAATGCTTTAAGTCAAAATCTCTATAAGATATGCACTTCAGCATCACAACCCATGTCTTTAGCTGCGATAGCTGCAATGGCTATAAATTTGGGGTGTAGTGAACCCTTCAATGATTCATGTGGTTCATTTAGTCATAATGTGCAATCACGCCATGGTAGTACGGAACAAGAATGTGCATTTTAAGCCTACAAGAACAAATTGTTCTTTATGATCTATATCTTATGTTCAAGCTAAGTGCTTAAACTTAAGATAGATTGATTTTACTGTAGATAATGCAAATTGGAACACTCACAACTCACACAATTCACAAAAACTTATATTAGACTGGAACACTCAACAATCCAATGCTAACGTTGTTTTTATTCTTTATGAGAACACCCAATCACAAATCCTAAAACTAAGGTAATATTTTGTAGCTTTTAACTCACAAAACACTCGAAAAACCCTTGGAATTTCGTATGAAACCACACACAAAATATCAATGCAAATAACTTGTATTATTGAAAATCTAAAAACTTATTTGTTACAAAAGAATTGTGGCTATTTATAATATAACCAACAACCAAATTCTAACAAACCTTTAGACATCCTAAAATAACTCAAAACAAACTATGAAGCTACCAAGAATCACGTGCAACTTGTCCACTTGCCCATGAAACAACCGGCCACTACACTAACTTGCACAAGTTTTATGATCAACTTGCCAACTAGACTCTATCTACTACTTGCATAAAATCCTAACTAAATTAGATTTTATTGTAACAACTTGATTAATTATCTAATTAACAAAATAATCATCAAGAAATGACTAAAAATCATGGAATTTTTGAAGATATCCAAAACCCTCAAAAGACTGCCAAAAGCTCTCCACTTGATGTTCTTCGTTTTTTTGCATAACTTTCAAGAATCATTTCCAAACTTCAAGAAACCTTCCAAGAACGAATCTTTTAATCAAGAAACCTTCAAAATTGAATTTTCCTTGAACTTTAGGTAGACAATGATGATTAAGACTCTAATGCAATTAAAGACACCTATGCCTAAAATGAGAAAAACCCTAGCAATAGTAGTGAGAAAAAACCCATAGGTAAAAACCAACTTATTTCCCAGAATCCACCATCTTTCCATTGGCATCCCTGTTCTATCCAAGAATATGTGATATGCTGCAATGTCCTTCACCCATTCCAAAGCCAAAGCCATGTAACCCAACTGGTCTCACTCATGAATTTCAGAAGGACTTAAAATTACCTCCTTTTCATCATTGCTTGAATCTGCTTCCTGATCATCCTCCCTTTCTTCAAAAGGAATTGTCCTCAATTCTTTAATCTACTGATCATCCAAGTAAGGAGTCAAATCCCCACACCATATTCTTCCCCAATGTCAATCTTGTAAGCATTATCTCTGTACTTTTCCAAGACTCGAAAAGGTCCTTCAGCTCTAGGCATGAGCTTGTGCTTGTGTTTTCCTGGAAACCTTTCCTTTCTCAGATGTATGTACCAAAACCAAATCACCTGGATTGGGTCACTTAGACATGCGCCTCTTATTGGCGTTTTTCTTGTACATCTCATTAACCTTTTCAATTCTTTCCTTGACTTGATTATGTAGCTTCAACATATTCTCAACATGTGTCTTTGCATCCTTATGTATAAACTAATTATTAGGAATCTCAGTCAAATCAATAGGAATGTAAGGATTAATACCATAGACAACTTCAAATGGTGAGTGTTGTGTAGCATATGTAGGTGTCTTGTTATAATCAAACTCTGCATGACTTAGCTTGATATCCCAATCTCTGCCAGTTTTGCCTACAAGTCCCCTAAATAACGATCTAATTGTCTTGTCAGTCACTTCAGTCGGACCATTTGTCTGTGGATGATGAGAATTACTAAACAATAGCTTCGTGCCTATCAATTTCCACAATCCTTCCAAAAATAACTAAGGAAGTTGCTATTCCAATGAAAAACAATTGTTCTAGGAACACCATGCAATTGAAAAATCTCCTTAAAGTATAAAGAGGCCACACCCACAACATCTTCAGTCTTATGGCAAGTACTTAAATGCACCATCTTAGAGAACATGTCAACCACAACCATGTTTGAATCCTTACTCCTCTGCGTCCTCAGTAAAGCAACAATAAAATCCATGCTCACATCCTCCTAATGCCTCTCTGTAACCAGTAGTGGCATGTATAATACCTTGTGAAACGTGCTCTTTTCCCTTTGACATGTCCCACAACGAGCAAGAATAACAAGTACATCCCCCACCATCTTTGGCCAATTAAAATGTTCTTGCAGTAACTCAACTGTTTTATTAATGCCAAAGTGTCCTGCCAGACCTCCTACATGAGCCTCACATATCAGTAATTCCCTTATAGCACATTTAGGAATACAAAGTTTGTTGCCCTTGAATTGAAATCCATCCACCAAGTTATAATGACCCTTTGCATCTTACGCATCCTGTCTGTATATTTCACCAAAATCACCATCCTTCTCATAATACTCCTTGATGATATCAAAATCAAACCTTGGAATCAACTAATGTTATCAAATTATGTCTTCTTGAAAGAGCATCTACAACCACATTAGCTTTGCCAGCTTTGTATTTTGCAACAAAGTTGAAAGATTGAAGAAACTCTACCCACTTGGCATGTCTAGCATTCAGTTTCTGCTGGTTGTTGATATGTCTCAGAGAATCATGATCAGAATGTAGCACAAAAGCCTATGGACGAAGATAATGGCTTCAATGATCCAAAGCTCTCACCATAGCGTAAAACTTCTTATCATAAGTAGAATAATTCAACTTCCCACTATTCAGCTTCTCACTAAAATACAAAATTGGCCTCTCTCCTTGAGTAAGAATGGCACCCATCCTTGTACCACTTGCACCACATTCAACTTCAAATGGTTTAGTGAAAACAGGAAGGGCTAAAATAGGAGCATTACACATTTTTTCCTCTACCAACTCAAATGCTTACTAAGCTTGCTTGGTCCACTCAAACTTCCCTTGTTTTGTGCATTCAATTATAGGACTAATAATAGTACTAAAATTCCGAATAAACCTCCTATGAAAAGAAGTCAAACCATGCAAAGATCTTACTTGAGTAACTGTTGTCGTAACAGGCCATGATGCCATAGCTACCACCTTCTTAGGATTCACTTTAATGCCCTCATATGAAACAATATAGCCAAGGAAAGTTATTTCCTTTTGCATGAAATCACACTTCTCTAGTTTCCCATAAAGCTTTTGTTTCCTTAAAACATCAAATAACTGGCGCAGATGGTCCATAATATCCTCCTCATCCTTGTTATACACCAATATATCATCCAAATACACCACAACATATAATTGATTCAGAGAAGTAGATCAATATCCTCCCTCTCTTCAACTTCACATTTTATTGTCAATTTTTCGAATTTAGAGAAGTATTCTTCCATTGGCTTAATTCCTTGCTTCAATGTTACCAATTTAACATACAATTCTTGTTGATAATTTGCGGGAACAAATCGTCTCCTCAACAATTTCTTAAGTTTCTCCCGGGTCTCAATTTTACTCTTCCCTTCACATTGGCTGCTTTTCTTGACACCATTAAACCACATAGAAGCATATTTAGATAGCTTTGCTATTGCGAACTTGTGCTTCTAATCATCATCTGTTCCTTTGTAATCAAAATATCTCTCCACTGCTAACTCCCACACTAAATAAGCGTCAACATCTCCCTGGCCATCAAATTTAGGCAATTCAAACTTCAATCCACGATCATCATCAACTGTGGAAGGTTTTGCTGTGAGACAAATTTCTTCTGTGGTCAAACCTAAGAACAACTCTTGCAACTTGTTCGTTTGTTCAGCAATGTGCACAATTAACTCGTGATTGTTTAATTGTCTTTGATTTCCTTGATCAGCCATTGGCTCTTGATTACACTTGATCTATATCTTATGTTCAAACTAAGTTCTTAAACTTAAGATAGGTTGATTTTATTTTAAATAAGGAAAAATTCACAAAAATAATCCTAACTATGGGTGATGACCTAATTAAAGACTGAACTTTTGACTATCCAAATTTGGACCCAACTACGTAAACTATTTTCCAAATTTGGACCCTATTAATTTTTTACCTACTAAAGTAGGTGAATTGTATTTATTGGCCGGTGGTTTTAATTTCGATGAGTAACGGTTATTTTTATTTTTTTCAATTTTTTAATTTTTGACTTTGACTTATATAACTGATATCTCTTTCTCTCTTTATATAACTGATCCTCTCCCCTTCTTCTCTTTCATCTCTTCCACTTCTCTTCCTTCTCTCTTTCCTATGCGTTTTTTGTTATCTTGAAGCTTTCACAATGTCTTACTCTAACAATTTTTGGTCAAGGTCTCGTTCAACAAGCACTTCAATTCCTCCTCTCAAATGCTTCTAAAATCAAATTGTGCCAATTCATACAATTAAGGTTCCAAGTCCAACCTATGGCAAACGCTTCTATGGTTGTGTTCATTGGCCTGTAAGTCAATTGCCTTTGTTCTTTGAATTAGGGGTTAAATTTAATTTTTTGTTTATTCTTAATTTTAAATTCACAAGTTGTTAATAGGAATTTTGTTGTTGATTAAGGGTTGTGTTAAATTTTGTTTTACAGAGGCGTTGTGGATTCTTCAAGTTTGCTGATGAGGTTGATCAGGTTGTTGACCTTCAATATGAGCTTTTTGCAAGAGATATCACTATTACTAGGCTTGAGGTGGAGAGGGATTCATTGGTGGACACTGTTACGCAGTTGAGATAGAATAACTGGAAATTGCAGGAGGAAATTGGTGAGCTTGCAATGGAGACTTGTGAGAGGATGGGAGCTTTGGAGAATGCAAAGCAAGATAAAAATTTGTTGTTTCTGCTATTTTTGTCATGGCCGAGTGTTCTTTGTTGTTGTTCTTAGATTAAGTATGCTTGATTTGAGGAGGGGGTATATTAGGTTAGTTGTTGTTTGACTTGGTGTGGTTTTGTTGCATAGTTTAGTTGCTATTGTTTTGGAAATTTAGTGATGTTAGTTTTTGGTGGTGATTATGCTTGGAATAGTTGTTGATTTGGTGGAAAATTTTGTAGTAACAAGATCCACTCTTTTGTAAGAAGTTGATATATGTGGAATTTATTAACTTTAATGAATGACTGTTTGGCTTGTATTACATCCTATTTGCATATGTTTTCATTGATACATCTGAGTTTCACAAATACTGACAATCAAAACATATAGTTTGGAGCACCAATGAAAGCATTACATTTAACAAACTGGCTCAATGCATATAGTTAAATACATCCAATAACTGTCATAATAACTTCATAATTTGAAGATGTGATCAATAGTCTAATACATCCATAGATAAATACATCCCTAATCTACAAACAAAATAGGATATGTTGCTGTTCAACACTAATCAACAAAGCCGATACATTGCAAATTGAAACAACTAAAGCTTCATTTGCTTGTGGATGTTTGGCTAGGGTTCATCACTTCACTTGATGTTGGTGTAAGTGTCCTTGGTCTAGATCCAGATGGTTCCTGAAATGCAGAAAGGTAGTACAATCAGTTCACCATCCATCCATAAATCAATGTTAGTAACAGAAACCTAAAAAAAAGCATAAGAAACACTAAAGCAAAACAGTCACTACACTTACATTACTGAATACTGTTCCTTGTGAGTCAAACCATACTCCAAGACCTCTTGGTGGACCATTCCTTCCCCTTCCCCTTGCTCTTCCCCTCCCCCTTGCTGCTGTTGTTGTAGCATTAGGTCCTCACCTCCCTCTTGTTCCTCTTCCCCTCCCCCTTGGTCATATTGTTGTAATCACCCTTCCACCTCTTCCCAATCTTTGTAGTTGCACTGTGACATTGTGATGTAGTTGTGACTGTGGAAGGACCTCGCTTTCATTTGTTGTTGATGTTGTTGTTCTTCACCTTCCTCTTGGACTTTTAGTTCCTTGGTTAGGTGGGGGAGCTTGTTTTTTGTCCTTGTTGGGGCACTTCCTCTTGTTATGCCCTTTGTGATGGCATATAGAACAAGTCATCTCAACTCTATGCTTTGTTAGTTTCCCAGGCCTCTTAGGATCCTCATAAGGGTCTTTAATTCTGTTTTTCCTAGGCCTTCCAGGACCAATTTTGATTGGTGGAGGATCTAATGACAACTCAACGAATGACCAATATCTTTCACTTTCTAGGGGATGGATGGTCATAGCATAAGAAGTGGCATAAAAAGTCTTTGTGAAGCATGGAGCAATAAAATCTTCAGCATTCTTGTGGCAAAAAAATAGCAACTACAGAGTGACAATAAGGAATCCCAGTCATATCCCATGCTCTGCAAGTACAAGACCTCTTTTCCAAGTCCACATTGAGGTTTTGAAGCTCATGTGTGACTTGAAACAGTGTTGGACTAGATGGCATCACAAAACAATTTCTTGCTTCATCTTTGTTTTTCTCTAGTTTAACTTGAACTCTAGGACAAATACAACCATTCCATTTCTTCATTTCCTCATTCTTTACCACTAGTAATTGCATTAGTTGTCCTTTAATATCCTCTAGCATGTCAATGAGATGTTTGCTCCTTGCTGAGACTATATAACCATTAAAGGTTTCTTCCATGTTACTAGTTACCACATCAGGTTTGCACTCAATAGACAAGAATACCCTACAGAATACTCTAGGGTCATAAGCAATAAATGCATCAGCTGCATCGTCATCATTTTCCCTAAGTTCAGCTAATGCATCTTTAAAGTCAACCTTGTTGTAACTCTTTACAATCTTCCAGAACATCATTTTCATGTCCTCACCTCTAAACTTCTTATGCCAATTAGAAAAAATGTGCCTAGCACAATGTCTATGCTCACATTTTGGGAACACAATAGCCACAACATTAAGTATACTCTACAATGTAATGAAACACAAATAAAATCAACAAGCTCCACCCATGAATGAAGTTTGAAGCACAACATAAATCACATAAAGCTACAGAAACTGAAAACTAAGTACATAAACTGAAAGCTAAGTATCTGATGTTCATCAGAAATAAAGACAAATCAAGCACCCTCTTCAGCTTAAAGTGAGTCCATCAGTTTGCTAAGAAACCAGCCCCATGACTCATTATTCTCACCCTCCACAACCCCCCATGCTATGGGATACATTTGTTCATTGCCATCCCTTCCAACAGCACACATTAAGACACTACCAAGCAATTACCTTTTTACACCCACTAACCCACCCCTTCTTCACCCCCTCAAAACAGATGTAAAAACTTTGGAATATCACTGTGTTAACCTTTGATATGTCAATTGTAATCATATCAATATCTTCAGCCTTACCAGTAGCCTTCAAAGCAACAATGTAACTCCCAACTTTCTTGTAATGTGCCTTCATGGAACCATGTAGCAGCCTATGAGCTATGTACTTCACTTTATAAGCAAAACTTCTCTTCACCATAACCTTGTAAGCCACCCTGATGCAATCAATGATCTCCTTAGCTGGCCAATGGGGTCTAGCTTTAAATACTTATAACAGTTGCTTAGCCATCCATCCAGTTGTAAGTTGTGTGTTCCTGTCAATGTTCCTCACACAACTGTGCTCCCCCATCACTGTTTTCACAACAAAGCACCCTCTTCTAATATCCTAACTGCCATAAATCCTGAATGGACACCCCTTTTGATAGTGTACACCTAGTCTTTGATTCCTTTTGGTGTTGCAAATCACAAAACCTACATTTCCTCCTTGAAAAACTTCATACTTAGCAACTGCCTCTTTGAAACCAACCCTACTAGTAAATCTTTGACTTACTTTCCACTTGAAAGTTGTCTTAGCTCTTCTTAACTTCGTATTCTCCTCTTCCCCACTATCTGGTGGTGTGTGGATCTCTTCCTCACTTTCACAATAATCACTTAGCACTCCATCACTAGCTTCATTAGCTGAAGAACTGTGTGGTGCTTCCCTAACATTTTCCCCAGCTTATGTACTTAATTTTCCACTCTGAGCATATTCTTCCGATTTCTTTGAAAACTCTATAATGTACTCATTTCATCCTCAAACTTTCTGCCTAGCTGTATGAAACTCTTCATCATCTGTTTCACAACCCTCTTCCAACTGTTATTCTTCTAGTGTATCTTCTCCTGTTTCCTCTACATCAGCTGTATCATCAACACATTCACCCCTCCTACTGTTATCACTAGAATCATCAGATTCAGATTCCAAACCAGGATAAAAATCTTCAACAAAATAGCTATCATTACTAGAGGGAGGAAGTAAATCCTGCCAAGGGATAGGACTCAAAGGCCTATGGTCCTCCCAATCATAATATTGTGGCACATCACTGACATCAAATGCATGTTTGTTAGGGGGCTGATCTGTTTGAAGTGGTTCATCTATTTGATATTGCTGATTTGTACTTTTTTTGAAATATGATTTGTACTTGTGTGGTTTCAGTTGGCATGAGAAGGAAAAATCAGTTTTAGTTGGGATTGGTTATTTTTCAGTTGGAAGAATCTGTTTCAGTTGGGATTGGTTGTTTTTCAGTTTGAGAAGGTTGATTATGGTTGTCCGGAGTTGTGTTAAAGTAGTTTTCAATTGGCTAAGATGTGACAAAATCATTTCCTTGTAGAATGGAAAAGGTAAGATCAGGATTTACTTCAAATGCAAGTGATTCAGTAGAGTGTTCATTGGGTGGTGGAATGCAACCATTCTTTCGTTCAATCATTTATTCGTATAGTAGTCTCATTTAATCATATTCTATATAGTATTCTCATTCATAACTCATACATAAACAAGCAAAATTCTTATCATTCACGACATCACAGCAGTAACAACATCATAACAGTAACAACAACATCACAGCAATAGCCACGACAACACAACAGTAACCACAACAACACAGCAGTAGCAACAACACGCAACAGTTGCAGCAACGGCAGCAACTCAACTCAGTGACTCACAAATAACCACTCAGCAACAATAACAACAACTCACTCACTCATTTGTAAACATACTGTATATATATATGTTTATATACATAATCTCCATCAGGGGAGTGGTTACGATCACCAACCATTCGAGTTAGGCTACTTCAAAAGGTTTTTAAGCCTGGAGCAGCTCAAACCTCAATGATGTTGACGATGGTCATCACTTGAGTCGTCCCTCCATCATTTGGAGATAATTAGTGTCTTATGAAAAAGGACTCATTTTATTATCAAACAATTGTCGGACTATAAGGGACTCGATCATCATTTTACAATTGCATCATTATAAGAGATTGAATTGTCTCACCATAAGGGAATCCGACCATAACTCAATAAACATCAATCATAAGGTTNTTTGATTCCTTTTGGTGTTGCAAATCACAAAACCTACATTTCCTCCTTGAAAAACTTCATACTTAGCAACTGCCTCTTTGAAACCAACCCTACTAGTAAATCTTTGACTTACTTTCCACTTGAAAGTTGTCTTAGCTCTTCTTAACTTCGTATTCTCCTCTTCCCCACTATCTGGTGGTGTGTGGATCTCTTCCTCACTTTCACAATAATCACTTAGCACTCCATCACTAGCTTCATTAGCTGAAGAACTGTGTGGTGCTTCCCTAACATTTTCCCCAGCTTATGTACTTAATTTTCCACTCTGAGCATATTCTTCCGATTTCTTTGAAAACTCTATAATGTACTCATTTCATCCTCAAACTTTCTGCCTAGCTGTATGAAACTCTTCATCATCTGTTTCACAACCCTCTTCCAACTGTTATTCTTCTAGTGTATCTTCTCCTGTTTCCTCTACATCAGCTGTATCATCAACACATTCACCCCTCCTACTGTTATCACTAGAATCATCAGATTCAGATTCCAAACCAGGATAAAAATCTTCAACAAAATAGCTATCATTACTAGAGGGAGGAAGTAAATCCTGCCAAGGGATAGGACTCAAAGGCCTATGGTCCTCCCAATCATAATATTGTGGCACATCACTGACATCAAATGCATGTTTGTTAGGGGGCTGATCTGTTTGAAGTGGTTCATCTATTTGATATTGCTGATTTGTACTTTTTTTGAAATATGATTTGTACTTGTGTGGTTTCAGTTGGCATGAGAAGGAAAAATCAGTTTTAGTTGGGATTGGTTATTTTTCAGTTGGAAGAATCTGTTTCAGTTGGGATTGGTTGTTTTTCAGTTTGAGAAGGTTGATTATGGTTGTCCGGAGTTGTGTTAAAGTAGTTTTCAATTGGCTAAGATGTGACAAAATCATTTCCTTGTAGAATGGAAAAGGTAAGATCAGGATTTACTTCAAATGCAAGTGATTCAGTAGAGTGTTCATTGGGTGGTGGAATGCAACCATTCTTTCGTTCAATCATTTATTCGTATAGTAGTCTCATTTAATCATATTCTATATAGTATTCTCATTCATAACTCATACATAAACAAGCAAAATTCTTATCATTCACGACATCACAGCAGTAACAACATCATAACAGTAACAACAACATCACAGCAATAGCCACGACAACACAACAGTAACCACAACAACACAGCAGTAGCAACAACACGCAACAGTTGCAGCAACGGCAGCAACTCAACTCAGTGACTCACAAATAACCACTCAGCAACAATAACAACAACTCACTCACTCATTTGTAAACATACTGTATATATATATGTTTATATACATAATCTCCATCAGGGGAGTGGTTACGATCACCAACCATTCGAGTTAGGCTACTTCAAAAGGTTTTTAAGCCTGGAGCAGCTCAAACCTCAATGATGTTGACGATGGTCATCACTTGAGTCGTCCCTCCATCATTTGGAGATAATTAGTGTCTTATGAAAAAGGACTCATTTTATTATCAAACAATTGTCGGACTATAAGGGACTCGATCATCATTTTACAATTGCATCATTATAAGAGATTGAATTGTCTCACCATAAGGGAATCCGACCATAACTCAATAAACATCAATCATAAGGTTAATCTCATCTAAATCAATAAACATCAATCATAAGCTCAATCTCATCGAAATATTTCATTCAAGCATCCATTAACATACTCATTAAACCATTCTTTCATAGATTCAAAATCTAATTCATTCATTCAAGCATTACATTCAAGTGAGTTATTACACACACTCAGCAGTTCACACTGTCACTCAGTCTCACTCACACTTGCACACTTAGTACTTCACTCATACTCATTCACTAGTTCACTCACTCACAATCACACAAACCCCAACACAAAAAGCCCAAAACCCTAACCTAGATCTACTATACAGTCACTAAGTCACACAAACCCCAACACACACTCTGTAGCTCATACAATCACTCTTACTCAGTCACTCACATACTGAGTCACTGAATCACTCAGTCACTCACTCACATTCACTCACTAACACAGTCACTTACACTCACACACTCAGTCACTGAATCACTCACACACTCAGTCAATGAATCACTCACATGCTCACTCACTCACTCACTTACTTACACTCACACACTCACTTACACTCACTCTTATAGTCACACGATCACTGACTGACTCAATCACTCTCTCACACTCACACACTCACTCTCTCAGTCACACAATCATAGTTTCACACACTCACTCTTTCAATTACACACTCACACTCACTGACACACTCACAGTCTCTCACACTCACACACTTAGAGTTTCTCACACTTACACACTCACACTCACAATTAAGCCAATAACAGTCACAACAACCAAAGCCCCAACATAAAATGACTAACACAGAACCACCTCCAAAAGCCCCAACACAAAACAACCCCTAAAACCCCCAACATAGATCAACCCTAAATCAAAACGAAAACCACAACAATCAAAACAACAAGTAACAATAAACAACAAAACCAATTAAATCAATAACTGTTGAAGAACAATAAACAACAATCACGAAAAAAAAATCAAATTCCATCAACATAAATTGAAATGAAACCTTACAAATCAACCGTCATTGCGAAATCACTTGACCTTTGACATTCGATCTTCAAAGAAATCAGAAGAAAAATAACTAATTTAATCATAAAAAAACTAATTCAATACCGGATAAAGTTACTAGAAATAGAGATTTTTACCTCTCACGTGAGAATGAGAATGGTCGAGTGAGGTAGTGGCGAAATGGAATTGAAAGAGACGAGAATGAGATTGAAAGAGGCGAGAATGAGAGAGGAAATTAGGGTTACAGAGGGAGAAAGGAAATTAGGGTTAAAAGGGAGATCAGAAGAAAGTGAGGGGAAAATAAGGGGGTGGGTTTATATGTTGGCTGTAATATGGGCTTGGGCTTGGGGCTTTTTATTCAGTTTTTTTAATTGGGTTATTTGCTGCGGTTGAACCGTAGAAAATAGCTTACAAAAATCGCAGCAAACAGTTAACCGCAGCAAATAGTTTCAATGCTTATAAAAAAATAAAAGGGAACTATTTGCTGCGGTTATCAAAAAGCCGCAGCAAATTTTCCGCAGCAAAATCTATTTTTTTCCACTAGTGAGAATTTGGGCTATTTATAATATAACCAACAACCAAATCCTTAAAAACCTTTAAACATCCTAACAAACTCAAAATAAACTACGAAACTACCAATAATCACATGGAAATTGTCCACTTGCTGATGAAACTACCGGCCACTACACCCACTTGCACAAGCTGTATGATCAACTTGGCAACTAGACTCTTATCTACTTACAACTTGCATAAAATCCTAACTAAGATTTTATTCTAAAAACTTGACTAATTATCTAATTAAAAAAATAATCATTAAGAAATTCTGTAAAAATCATGGAATTTTTATAGATACCCAAAGCCCTCAAAAGATTGCCAAAACTCGCCACTTGATGTTCTTCGTTTTTTGTGCAACTTTCAAGAATCATTTCCAATCTACAAGAAACCTTCTATGAACGAATCTTTTAATCAAGCAACCTTCAAGAATGCATTTTCCTTAACCTTTAGGTACACAATGATGATTTAGACTCTAATGCAATTAAAGACACCTATGCCTGAAATGAGAAAAACCCTAGCAACTGTAGTAGAAAAGAACCCATAGGCAAAAACCAACTTATTCCCCTGAGTCCACCATCTTTCCATTGACATCCCTGTTCTATCTAGGAATATGTGATATGCAATAATGTCCTTGAGCCAATCCAAATCCAGACCCATGTAACCCAACTGGTCTAACTCCATGAATTTCAGAACAACTTAGAATTACCTCCTTTTCATCATTGCTTGAATTTGCTTCCTAATCACTTTAACACTTATAATCCAGGCTATAAGGATCATCCATATTTCGCCTATAAGAGCAACAATGTGAAAATTCCAAAACCATATGTTCCTCCTCAACAACAAATATTTTACGCTCATGGGCCACCTCAACCACCACAACGTGCAGGTAACAATGACATCTCAGAGTTAAATTACATGATGATGCAAATGTAGAAGAGTATGGAGGCTATGCAAGCACACATCCATCAATTAGAGAACCAGTTGCATAGATTGCCCAATCAATGGCTCAAAGGTAACAATGTAAACTTCCACCTCAACCATCACTATCAAACCCTCCTCGTGACATGGTTAACGCCGTAGTTTTGAGGAGTGTTACCTATTATGATGGTCTACAGATGCTTCCTAATAATACTGTTCTCGACACTACAGTTGGAGCTGGCAAGGCTACTAATGTGGAGATTCAGGACTTGTAGAAGGAGAAGGAAGTTGAAGCACCAAAAGAGAAGTCCAAGGATATGGAGAATCCTACAGACACAACTCTTCCATCAAAGGTAAGACTCCCTTTTCCTAATAGTGTAGATAGGAAGTAGAATGATTCACAGTTCAGTAAGTTCTTGGAAATAGTTAAATATTTGCAAGTTATCATGCCTTTTATTGTACTTATCATGCAGGTATCCACTTACACTAAATTCTAAAATGTTATTTTGAGTAGGAAGTGTGAAATGATTATAGTGGAGATTGTAGCACTTACTGTGGAGTGTAGTGCCATATTGCAATACAATTCCCTACCTAAAATGAAGGACCCTAGAAGTTTTTCCATTCCTTATAACATTGATCCTTTTTTTATTGGTAAGACTTTATGTGATTTAGGAGCTAGTGTTAGTACGATGCCATTATCTGTATGCGTGGAACTTGATATGGGAGTTTTGAAAGTGACTAAAATTACCTTGCAGATGGAAGGTAGGACTGTTATGTACCCTAAGGGTATGCTTAAGGATGTGCTAGTTGGAATAGGAAAGTATTTTTATTCCTGTAGACTTTGTTGTGCTAAATATGGATGAGGATGCTCTTTTACAAACTGCAAGTGCTGGTATTTGGTGTTACTGATGGAAGTCATACTCTTTCTATAGGGGAAAATAGGGTTACATTTAACCTTGACGCTTCTTTGAAACTCCCAATGATAGAACAATCATGTCATGCAATTTATACTATTACTGAGATTGTTCGTATTGGTTTGCCTCGATCCCTTAATAAGGACCTTTCGGAGGCCAATGTTTGTTTAGATTCTACTACAGGTGATGGAGATAACGATAACAAGCTGCACTAGGATCCAAAGATGAAAAATCACTTACTAACAAGTGTCGAAAACCTAAGAAATGTTTTTCACATGCTTGTCACATAAACAACGTATATAGTGAGGTTTTTGAAGAGGATGATGTAACATGTAAGAAAACGTTAACCCCCGAGTTGCTTAACTACGTACATGGGGTTCACGATCACTCTCTGATCCTCCTAAGTTATGAGGTGACTACATTCAAGCTAATTACCTTAAATAAGCGCTTTCCGGGAGGCAAGCCATACATTAGTCATATGCTTTCTCCCTCTTGCAATGATAACATTGCTAAATTCTGCTTGGGGGAGATAAGTATGTATTTATTGTTTTCTAGTGTCATTTTTATTGCTTTTGAGGATGTTTCATGGTTTTTACTACTTGTAGGATTAGGAGTTTACATGTGAAGAGAAATTTTTTTATTGCTTTCTTAGTTAGTGTAGTTTCTGAAATTGATGATAATGATCGTCGGGAGCAATGGCTTGCATGTGCCGCTATATATCTGTTTTGTTTTAACTCTTTGCTTTGGAAGATGTTATTTGTGGATGGATTTGACTTGGATTTTCTTTGATCCCCTTATTGTGGCAAATTTTGTTAACAATGTTTGGGTTTAGACTTGAATTGTGTTCACGAGAGGATTTGAGCCATTTATATTATGTTTTCCATCTTCTGTTCATGTGTGCTCAATTCTTGGTGCAAGTATGACCTTTGTTTCGTATTTAGACTCTAGTAGTTTGGTTCCTGATTTTATATGTTGTGCATGATGGTTTCCTTGAGATTCACTTTTAGTTCACCATGGTATGATCATCATATTTTTCCCTTTTATCCTTATTTATGAGCCCTGACTCTCTTTTGTTTTTTAACTTATTACAAGCTATTCTTAGCCACACATTATTCGAATTATATGTCATATGCTCAAGCTTAGTTTGGGGGAGCTTCATTGGATTGGATCATTTTTGGTTAAGTTATAATTTTGCTTTTGTGCCATTTGTGGTACCTATAGTATGCTTTTATGGTTTTTGGCACCAAGGGATTGTTTGATTGATCTTGGCTAGATTTGGTTGTAAGGGAGATTTGATGTTAGATTTTGGAAGTGAAGTAGTTGACTAATTGAACTTGTAATTTTATTATTATAGTTTCATTTTCATGAAAACAAGATAGGAAAAAAATTGAAAAAAAAATTCGAAAAACATTCAAAAAATACCAATAAAAATCAGAAAAACTCAAATATATGTTCTTTCTTTAAATAGTTTTAAATAACTAGTGGTAACTAATAGTAGTCAATATTTGTTTTTGGTTTTGTTGCTTTCTTGGAATAAATGTTGGTTATTTTGTGATTTGAGTTTTGATTGAAAAGGTTGAGTTTAGTTGTGTGGACCCGGGGCTTTGGGGGTCCACACGTCCTATTTACGGACATCGAATGTCTTTAGCTTGTTTGCATAGTGTGAGTATGCTTGACTTAGGAAGTGAGTTTAGAAACTCAAAACGTAAGTATAGAAGTCGCCACCGTGCTCTTTCCGAGAGCTCGCGGAATTCCATTAGGTCTAGCCCGAAGGCAAATTGACGAAGAAGGATAAGAAGGTCTCATATCTCCGGATTCGGGGACGAGGGTAAGGACAAGAGTAGTTCACAATGTTCCCCCCACCCCTCCCCCCCGGCGTATAACGGCCTCTTCTTAGTCTCATATGCAATTTCACAATCATATTACCGAATTATAACATAAATATTTCCGGTTTAGTGCTAAAACACATAAAAATATTGTTAGGTGTGTTTTGATTAATGCACACATATTTTTCCAAATAACATGTAAAGGTGATCGCTGTAAGAATTAATCAAGATTAAGAATCCTAAGCCGATTTGCAATGATTTATCTTTACTTTATGTGAGAGCATACTTTTAGGTCTTATAATTAAACATGAAATCTATGCGATCGAAAGCAATAAACATTTAGCATTCATAATCATATGAACAACCAAATTAATGTTTCTACATAGAATTGTTTTTAATTCAAAGTCAAGCCATTAATTAAGTCAATATTTCATGAATTACTAAAACATGTCAATTTTATGTTAAAGTAATAAAACAAACAAACTAACACATATTTTGAAGAACTCAAGATGATGTTGTTGATGTCAGCCTCATTTGAAGTACCTTTCGCGCGGTAGTCAAAACAACTTCTTGATTTGAACGCTTGAATAACAACTTAAATTATGATAATAATAATAATTATAATAATATGAACTTTATTTGGGATTTATAATGATGTTTAAAGTATTTTTAGGATCGACTAGAAAGAATTTTATGCGAGAAAGGAGAAGAGAGGGCACACACTTTGAGAGAGAGAGAAAATACGAAGTACGAGTAAGTCGGAATGTGAAGATGTGTCGAACGGTCGGAAGAGGTCAAGTATTTATAGCATTTGAAGAAAGAAAATAGAGTGTAGAAGCGTCGGAGCGCCCAACGAGCGCTTAATTTTTGGAAGTTCTTGATTGTGTCGTATATTTTGAATATTCGACTTCCTCGAGCACCCAAGCGCCCATTGTGCGTCCATACGCTCGTGAGTTCGAATTTCTAAACTTCAAAATTTCAGATATTTACTTCCATATTCCAAATTTCATTTCCATAAACCACTTTATACGCTTCCATAAACCTAAAGTTACCTTATTTTGTACAAACCCTTATAGAAGGTTCGTCTTACTTGCCCTTGTTTGTGTGATTACTTTATTTTCTAGGTTTCGAAATAAAATAAAAAATAAAAAAAATAAGTTTAAAATTAAAGAAAGTCATTTGAGCTCATTTCGTCCATTGGAACTTATCATCGGCTATTCCAGCAATGGTTTTTTGTTTTCAAAAAAGTTAGGGGGCGTTGCTACTCTAGACCCCCTAACTAGGGCGTTTCACCCTTAGACCCTGACTCGTTGATCGGGTAGCTAGGCCCCCACTCGTTTACCGGGAAGTAGGACCCCCGTATAGATTGTGGGGTGGGGTCCAAATAGGTGAAGGACTGACTTTGGACAGAATTGGGCATTATTTTCAAGCAATCCATGTTAGACGTTGGACTTGTTGAGACGTGGTACACTTTAATCATCAAACCAAATGTAGGTATGTACAAGTTGTTATGGTTAGAGTTGGTTGTTGGAGGTTGATTGTTGGCATTACTTTGGTGTTATTGATGAGTTTTCCTTGTTTATTACATGCTTATACCCCGCATTCTGCTATAATTCCAAATTTATCCTACCCTACACCCTTGCCACGTTACAAGCTTTATAAGTTCCTTTGTGATCTTCTTGTGCATTCCTGAATTTTAGTGATTTGAGTCTTTTGCTAAAGCTATGGAGTGTTAATTGCATTTCGAGTCGACTTAGGATTGAATGATTTGACCCTTAAACACATGCATGAGGTGTGAGGTTTGGGATGGTTTACATTCATATATTGGATATTTAAACACTTCTTGCATTTGCATTTATCATTTGTTGGGAGGTGAGGGTTAGAGCTACATCATTCTAAGCTCTATAAAAGTGCGGAGTGACACCCCATGAGCTTCCCTAGTCATCGATCTGTAAATCTTGCATGGTTGGCCCTATTTGACTTATAGGAAATTGGCAGTTTGGGGGATTTAAAGAAATGGGTTTTGAAACTTTTGCATTAGAACATGCCTTGAGTTAGTTATTTTGTAAAGCTTTTCGCGCGAAGTCATTGTTTGTTGCGATCATGGTTTGCTTAGATACAAAGAAAGGTTTGGTTTGGGGGAGTTTGATAATAATGTTTTAATATATATTTTTACTCCTCTTTTGGTATGTTTTTATTGCTAAAGGGGCTTAATCGAGTCACATTTATACAAAATTTGTTTTGTCAAGTGTGTTGTACCTATGTTGTGATTTCAGGTGATTTCGGCATTTTTCCTCGCTTTTCAAGGCTCGTAATGAGATTCAGAACCCTTTAGAACATTAGGAAGCATTTTAGAGGATTTTTAAGCACTTTTATACTCCACCCGTACGACCGGGAAAAATTGCCCGTACATACGGGCTAGGGCTAGGCAACATAAGTTCCAATACTTAGATATATTTGAAGCCGGAAGGGAAGCTAAAGTGTCACTTGTGCTTGCCGAGGCAAGCACGCTCTGCCACCCTGGTGAGGCTGTATTATGTGCTTGAGAGAAAAGATTAAGTGAAGCGAAGAAACTGAAGTTTTGGTCATTTCCGATTTTCCTATTTCGACTCTTATTTTGGGATTTTTGTATCATTAGACCAATGTAGGTCGATTTCTCTCTCTACACTCTTTCCTAAGCTTATAGACTTAGATCTCTCAAACCTCTAAACACACAATTAGTTTGTAATCATTCGTTCATCAATTTAATCATCAATTCCTGGTTTTATTTATTTTTGAATATTAGTTTTTACTGTTGATTTTATTTTTTGGCTCTAATTTTATATGTTATTGAATTTCTGTAATTTAATCATGTTGTATTTATTAGTTTATAATTTCGATTTGATTCCTACAATTTTAATATGAGTGAGTAGTTTAATGTTTAGATTAGGGGATCCATGAACCATCCCAATGAACTTTTTTTGGTAGCCGATTAATATGATTTATGTCGTTTCTAATTTTATATTATCAGTTTATATTGCTTGCAATTAAATTATTGCCATATTAGATTGTTAGTCTGATATTGTCGATTTTGATGTCGGGAGGTAAAAAACCCACAATAGATCATAAGGATAATAGGCGAATCGAGTCTTAGCGAGCGAGAGCCGGTAGAAGAGTTTTGAGGGAGTCTAGATTCGAGAGGGTTAGTGTGCCCTAATTCAAAACATCGCATATTTTGTTAATCGGTTGTCTATGTTGTTTGTTGTCCGTTCATGGTGAACCATTACCTAGGCTTACTTTAATCTATAAGTTCCCATTTTATTTGTGTTTTAGTGTCGTAGTCATTAAAATAATCTCAAAGGCCTCTTATAGCAATTTAACTTTTTAAAATTAGTAGAAATTCAATGCTTCCTTGAGGATTCGATCACTGCTTCCCTAATTACATAGTTAGAGCCGTAGATTTATTTTTGATAGGTTAGTGACAGCCTTTTAACAACTTAAAGTTGATTTTAATTAAAAGTCAAGCCATAATTAGTCAATATTGCATGGAATTAATAAGCATACTTAAATCTCTAAAAGAGGCAATTAAAACAAGTAAGCTGCCACAATTAATGATTCAAAGTGTAGATGTTGTTGTTGTTGGCATCATTCGACGTACTTTGCGTGCGGCGGTAAAAACAATATTTTAGATAAATGCTTGATTAGAACTCAAACTAATTTGAAAGGAATGTTTCTGTAAAAGATGTTTAAAGCTTAATTGTCTTTAGGGGAGATTTGGAAAAGTGTTTCAGAGAAAGAAGAGTGTAAGAGAGGGTCGATGGAATGCGTAAATTATATTGCAATTCATAAATGTTGCAGAAGGCTGGAATACCTACATATTTATAAGGAATATTACGAAAGCATGATAAGCTCAAGTGACGGTATATACGCTAAGGGTGCAACATATATTTGTTGGGTGGGCGTATATACTATCACTGAGCATATTATAAGCTCATTTTTAGCATATGTATACCCAATGTTCCTATATATTCTCATCCCACCTTTTTATTGTTTTTGATTTTCTTGTCTTACTTTTTATTATACGAATCTTTGAGGAGATATAAGCCCATTGGGTGTATATACACTCAAGGATTATGTATATATACTCTCAATATACTTCCAGACTTGCAATATTCACTTCCATATTTTTATTACACTTATCCATGGGCATATATACGCTTATGCCTTGAACCTCATGTAATTCGATTTTGCATATATCGTGCACGGAACCTTCCAGAACATTTTGGAACGTTGCTGTATACAGCTGTATTTATGCTTTTAACTCAATTTCTAATGGAAGAATAAAAAAAATAATATAATAAAATTAAAATACAATAAAATAAGATAAATTAAAATAAAATAAAATTAAGTAAATTAAAATAAATTTAAAGTAAATCTATGAAACAAATCTTAGGCGCGTTTAAGTTATCATTGGCTAACTTAGGTGTATTCTGGCAATGAATTTATGTTATTTTACAAGCAATCTATTTTAGAAATTCGACCTATTACGACGTGGTACACTTTAATCAAAGGCCTTTAGGTGGGAACGAATGTAGGGATCTATAGAAGCTTCCACTTTGACTGAGTCAGTAGAGACGACTAGTCCAGTAAGACGAAAGTCATAGTATCCGGTACCTGCAAAACAAAGGTTAGTTTTACCTATACCTAAGTGTGGTGTTCTCAGAAAGTGCTACGTTTCTCGAGAAGAGATAATCTTTCTTCAGATGCACTTTGATTGTATCCGGTAATAATGAAGTGACAATGTTGTGTTGATCGTCTGAGATGTATGATAAGTATTTCCATGTTAGGAGCGCCTTGTACATAGGTAAATGTCCGAAAATAAGATAATGTTTGAAGATAAGATAATGCCGACGACTGCTCTGTTGTGAGATAATGTATTGCGATTTTCACCAAATTTAACCTCTAGGGGCATTTTGCTAATTTTGACCGAAATTTGACTTTTGGGGGCATTTTGGTAATTTTACCTGATTTTGACATTCAGGGGCAGTTTGGCAATTTTGTTATCAGTAAAAGAATGTCGGAATGTGAGGAGCAAATCTTGCATAAAGCCGAAATATAGCCCCCACGAGGAGCTCAAAAGCCCCCAAGCTGAGTGCATATGAGCTGGGCCAGCGCTTACACGCCCACTGGGCGTATGGGCGCCCATGAGGGCGGTTTTTTGGTCTTGGGTATCCATGTTTGGGGCATGATTTTACCCTCATTTATTATTTTTTTTGTTTATTTTGGTCTTGTTGTTCTTCTTTGCTTCACTACTTTAATTACTTGCTCATCCTTGCTCAATTTTGCGCAAATCTCCATTATTGTTGCTTCAAACTTGGTGGAATCATCTTCTAACAATGTAAATTAGTTCAAATTACTTTTTAATCGCATTATTGTTCTTGAATTATGCTCATATTTCATGAAATAAGTAGCATGTTGTAGGATTAAGGTTTTTTGGTTTTGTTAATAATTATTGCAATTGTTGATTGTTTTGGCTTCCACGACTATAAGTAGAATATTGGAAGTGATTTGAACAAAAGCCATTGAGAATTGAGTGTTTTCTAAACTTGTAAGTGTTGAATTAGTAGTATGAACATGAATGAATGTTTATGAATGAGTTACGTGGGTTGTTGAAAATGGCATGTACTTAGTTCATTAACCTTTGTTGTAGCCTTTTGATATGATGCTTGCATGTGATTAATTTCACCATGGTGAAGTTTTTAAAAAACTTGCTTTTAAGTATAAACTAGTTCATATAGTTCATATGAACTAACATTGAAACTTTGTTGGGAATTTACTTGATAGTGATGACTTGAATGACGGCTTGAAAATGTATAATTTGATGTTGAGCACTCGCTGAAAATTGAATAGATATGAGTTCTGAAAATTTGCCTATAATTGTGAAGATTGGAGCCCCTAGTTCATATGAACTTTTTATAGATTTAGTACATTGAAATACCCATAATTTCCTCATTAGAATTCAGAATGCCTTGAAACATAGTCATGTTACTCATGGAACCATTCTAAAATGGTTAGAATGCATAACTGAAGCACAAGTTTATTTTTCTAATTTTCGTTCAAAATTAGACTTAAAACTTGTAAGGAGGCTCATTTTTTCAAAAATTGCATATTGTAATTTTGGAATTATTTTGAGGCGTTGTTGGTGATGTTGAGAACTTCAAA
Organism: Suaeda aralocaspica; assembly: GCA_016808085.1. Classification (NCBI taxonomy): domain Eukaryota; kingdom Viridiplantae; phylum Streptophyta; class Magnoliopsida; order Caryophyllales; family Amaranthaceae; genus Suaeda; species Suaeda aralocaspica. The sequence continues at coordinate 204,124 of PYUH01000265.1, read as the reverse complement.
GTGACTATAGTGCATTTAAATATGCATTATCTTCATGTTAACCCCCATTTAGCCATTTGTTGAAACATTGGAAAAATAGGAGTTTGAATCATGAAATTGGAATATTTGGAATTTGTTGGGCATGAGTGTCTTATTGCAGGTGATTGGAAAATCATTGTTCATCGTTTTATTTGCGGAAACTATTTATTTGTAGCCGTTATGCTGCCGGATTTGACATTCATACATGCATTTCCGATAATCAGGTCAGATTCAGATGATGAGACTTTTCCAGATATTGACGATGATAGGATACTTCCAAGAGGTATATGTTGAAGCCTGAGGGGTCGAGATGACATGTTAGACTTCTCCCGCCCTCATCATATCTCCTATCACCCCATTGAGGGCACTGTAAGTGCATGCTGCTTTTCTGTCATCTTATTTTCTTTGAATATTTGTATAATGTTTTACGTATATTCTTACTTAAATTGATTTGAATAGGGGGATCATTACATGAGGACTTATGGTTTCACCTTTCCATTTCTAGAGGGGTACACCATATTGAGATGGGAAAATAATCGGAATCTCAACAACCTGCTTTCCTAGTGTGGTTTTGATGACTTCATTCGTGGCTTGATGCCTATTGAGGGTGTTAAGGGTTCACATATATTGGCCCTTAGCCTAATGGATTGGCGGTGCAGTACCACTTACTCCTTTCACTATCCTTTCGGGAGATGGCTATCACCCCCTACGACTATTCTATGGTTCCTGATTTTTCTTTCTCCTCTTCTATTGTACATGTCAACAATGATCTTCTTCCTCTGCACTCTTCTACTCGGGCTTTACTCGGGCCCGTTCGCAACACCCTAGGCATGAGTAATTCTGTTGGTTGTCGGGCTTTGCATGATGATCTCACCATGCCTGGCACCACTAGGGAGCAAAAGGTACTGATTCTCCTTTATCTCCTTATTTCTTGTAATTTGACAGCCGATAGGTGTTCTCTAAATCATTATTAGCTTCATTATCTTCCCTCTCTTTCTGATATTTCTAAGGTCCTCACCTATGATTGGGGAGGTTTGGGATATGCCTCCCTCCTCCATGGTATGAGATCGTGTTGCCGTCAGAAGGAAGTTATTGTCAGTATTGCATCTTTCTGGAGAATTACGGAGGTAATTTGTATTGCTATAATATGTTTTTCTTTCTTCTTATGTTATAATACCTTTTTATTACCCCATTGCTTTAATATTTCTTTTGCAGTTCTAGGGCTTCGAGTACCTCCCTCATTTGACTTCCCCGCGTCCTAGGGATCATTACTTTCACGTCCTTGCTTCTTGGGAAGGATCTCTTAGCAGGAGATGGTATAAGGAACTAAATGAAGCCTGTCATTTGATCAGGAAGCTCACCTTTGAGGTGGTGAGTTTGCATTTCCATTCTTTCCTTTCTTTATTTCTATTATTTTATGGAAAAAGTGTTGGTTCTTTATTTTGAAGAATGTGGAATGTAGGTCCGCTTCCATCCTTGGGAAGACCTGGCGGGCATCCCTAGAAGGTTCTAATATGCTTGGGAGCTTTCTAACACCTGCTGCTATTTCAGCGACCATGCTTTCCTAGTTTGGTACCTAGACCGCATGGCGATACAAGATAGTCTTAACGGCTTTATTATTCTTGCAACCCCCCCTCGGAGTCGATGGTGGTCCGTAAGGCTTTATTTAATGAGCTCAGACATGTCTCGGGGGTACTGTGAGTGTCCTGTTCCTTTGAGGGCCTTGGTGTATCCCGAAAAGGTGTATGAGACGGATCATCTTCCGATCCCCATCTTAGCAGCGCCAGTTCGACTATTACCCTTGGTGTGTTTTATTTTAGGAATCCATGCTGTACAACTTCTCACGTGATTTTCATTTATATTTTCTTTGTGTGTGTAGTCACAACACGCATCAACGCACCTCCCTTATGTCAACTTTACCTTTGACTGTAAGGTTGACGGTTTTATTCACAAGGAGAGGGTTCCCGAGGCTCATGAGAATAGACAGTTCACCCTCAAAGAACTTCCACCATCAGTCCACTCGGTTAGTGCTCATTATTCTTTTGCTTGCACATTATATACATGTATATTTTTCAATTATTTACTACTTTAATTTAATTTATTTTTTCATTGTTTTTTTTTTTTTAAATGTAGTTGCCCCAAGGAGGCCTGGTACATGCTTTGAAGGTGATTGATGCCTTGAAGTAACATCTAAAGCAGATGAAAGAAGCGATGTCGTGTCGTAGTTGGGACGCGGGGGTAAAAATTCTCTTTTTTTTTACATTTTTTTAACATTTTGAAAGTTTTTTTTTTGGAATTTGTGAGCATCACTTACTTTTCTGGTGCGAGAGCGGAGTTCTGGCGTTCATGGTGATGCTAGAGGGACCTCTACCTATTAGAGACCACCACTAGTCGAGGTTCCTACTTCGGAGGTTTATCGCCCTTATACCAGCGGTATCCTAGAGACATATGAGCTTGGCAGTTCTTCCCAGCTTGTACTTGAGTGCCCCTTTACCGATCTCCTAAAATCATAACATTATTCTTCTTCTAAGTACGTATTTTGAGCCATGGATCGTGACAGTGAGTTGCACACTCCTGGTACTGCTGAGTTGTTCTTGTCCCTCGGTTGTACTCCAGCCGGTGATCTGTCATCTTCCCGAAGAACTACGACTTCGAGAGTCTAGCTTTCACATTTGATTATGCATAACTTTGACTCTATTGATGTTTATTTTGAATTTGTTGACTTTTATTTAAGTTGGATGATGTACATATGTGATTGTAGTTGACTTTATGCATCCTATATGCACTGATTAGTGGACTTTGACTCTTATGCATTTAACTTTGACTTATCGTTTGACTTATGTAACTTTGGCTTTGATTTTGTCATTTGTTTAAATTTTACGACTCTTAACTTGGAGGGGACCGACGCTCCCCCTAAAAAAACAAAGTTGAAACCTCCAAAAAAACAAGTAAATTAGGTGAACTAAAGGCATGAATATCGAGGTGAAGTAGGGACGAACATAGAATAACTCTGAAAAGGGAGGCAAAGAGGGGGGGGGGGGGGGGGGG
>PYUH01000265.1:90579-199907 GCA_016808085.1 Suaeda aralocaspica | reverse complement strand
GGGGGGGGGGGGGGGGGGGGGGGGCGCTGATACGTTGGTGATGCGTATACACACCCCCTCTTCGTATTTTTTGAAATTTAGGGTCTATTTAGCACCCCTAAGTTGACGAAGGTCTTCATTAGTTCGTCCTTAATTTTTGCAGTTTGTCCTTAAAGTCATGAAAAGCTCTTCTTTTCTTGATTTTCTTAGAGATTATGACTAGCAATTTTTAAGTCATTATTTAATGAATGGTTGTCGTCGTTGACTTTGGAAGAGAAAGGTGCGCTTCGAGATTATGGTTGTCAATCCGTGACCACTTGAGGAATGCTCAACTTATCACTAACTTAATTGATGCCGCCATTGAATTTTTGAACCCAAATATGCATTATTTTAATTTTCGTGATAGAGAAATTACCCCTTTGCCCGAAGAAATTAGTGCCATCATAGGGTTATCTTATGACGGTTTGTCATTTCTTCCCAACATTAGTGATTATTTTGTTGTGATTGTGAATGTTATTTTGGTCTTGATGCACGTGCCTTGGGGAAAATGGTTCATGGGCGGTAAGTTGATTTGGTTGAATTGATGGAGCACTTTAAGACCGTAAAAATAACCCGTAAGAGGTAAACGTAGAGAGCATTATTGTTTTGCTTAGTTGCCTGATTCTTTTTTGTGAACAACAACCTTTCTATTTGTCATGCTTCTTTGATTACTACTGTTGAGCAATTTGAGGGAAATATAACTCCAATGCCTCTTTTTACTAGTGATCACTCTTCATAGCCCCTTGATCGATTGAAGAAGGAACCACATGCTCCATTGTCTAGCTGTCGTAAGTTGCTTCAGGTAAATATTAATTTATTTAAATTCTTCATATTCAAATTTCAAGTATTAAATTGTACATATAAGAATTGAATTAATTTGTTTAAATATTAAATTACATAAATATTTAACATTTTTATTTTAAATATTAAATTATCCAAATATATAATGCCTGAAGTTCAAATAGTAAATAGGTTATATAATATTTGAATTATGGAATATCAATCATTCAATTATCTGGGTATTTAATTGCCAATATCTTAAAATATTACATTGTTCAAAATATTTCTATTTTTGGCAGATATAGCTCATGGAGCGTTAGAATTTGATGGAGCCCCCATCTAACATTACACGATACTCTCAAGAATCTGTATGTGCGCCATTGGTATCATTGTCATTCCACTATTCATGACTAGATGTTGACCCTATCCGTTGGATTGTATTTCATGGTTGAGGATTGAGAGCATGGTCTATTATGAGGATACCACTTATGTTCTTGTTGTTAGGTTGACATCTTTAACTTTTAAATGTCCTTCGAGATTGACGAGGCAATATGGTATGAGGCAATGGATTCCGACCCATGAGATAGAGAAGCCTGATGATAAGCCCTTGTCGCAATGTGCTACGACTAAGAACGGGGAAAAGAGTTGAGAGAGACGCATTAGGATTAGTGTAACTCCACTTCCAGAGTGCTATGAAAAAGTACCTAAGCATTGTTTTATTTGGATGAAAGTAGATTCAATGTCTATTTGTGCAAAGGCCCGCAAAGCTGAAAGGAAGGACCATGAGTATGAGAAGGAGAAAATTGATAATGTGCCTAAGCTGAAAGCTACTTCTATAAAGGATAGACTTGATCGTAAGATGGTTCTTGTGTGGGAATAATTGGAAAGACTTCCTCCATTGAAGATTCTTGATGATGCTGCTAGTAGGAGAAAGAGGCCTAGAGTGGAGAAAGACCCTAAGGGCAAAAGCATGGTGAAAGTAGAGGAAGCTACAACAAAGAAGAGATGGGTCCCGAAGAAGAAGATTGAGCCAGGAGAAAGCTCAAAATCCAAGTACTCGATGGATGAAGACCCTAAGGAGAAGACTAATAAGGAGTGATTGCTTATTTCTCAAACTTATACTTATTGAATAAGGCCTATGTGTCATGGTTCATTATTTATTTATTGCATTTATTTAATTAATAAACATTGCTTTATGCTTAATTATTTAACAACTTTTTACATAAGCACTATTCTTGCGTTTATGTATTTTTGCAATAAAATTACTTTTTAATTTCACAGTTAAAAGCTAATGACTTTTAGAATTAATTAATTAATTTCAATTGATTATATTTCGTGGACATAATTAATTTCGGACCTAATTAGTTAATCATCAATTCATTAAGCTCCATGTGGATAATCAAGTGATTAATCATTGAATTTAAATTATTACAATAAAATACCAATGATTATTGATCAAACAGACATATTTCATGTTTTATTTTAAATTATCAGGCTACTAAAGGACAATAGAGGAGGGTTTTATATTTTAAAAGGCTGAACCTCAGATCGAGGTTGCATATGTATCCTTTCATAATCAGGCAAGTTGTAGTTCTAGTAACTCCATGGTCTCAGGACTTAGACATAATAATTCTTGAGTTGGTCAAAGTTGGTGAGGTTGTAGAAATTGTCACCATTCATGTCCATTAATTCAACTGCAGCACTAAAAAGTATCATCCTGAGAATGTTGCTCCTTGCATAGTTTGGGCGAAACTTTCCTCTCGTATCCATTACGATTTTTTGTAATGCTTTGAGGACCAAGTCTCCTTCTTTGACATTTCTTCCTTCGACATGTCTGTTGAAATGTCTCTCAATCCTTTTTTTGTAGACTTGTAAATGGATTAAAGCCTTTAATCGTTTTTCATCTAGAAGGACAAGGGCATCATACCTAGAACTTACCCATTTTGCTTCTGAAATTTGCTTTCTAGCACAATTCGCAAGGAATGGATTTCAAGTTCAATTGGTTGAATTGCTTTCATCCAATAGACAAGTGAGAATGGTGATGTTCTAGTGAGTATCGAATAAAGGTTCGATACCCCTATAAGGCGAAGGGGAGCTTGAGAGGCCAATCCATATATGTTTGTCATCTTAGAGATGATGGCTTTGACATTTTTTATCTGCTGCTTCAACGGCTCCGTTTGTTTGAGGGCTATAAGGAGAGGATTTATGATGTTGGATTTTATATAATTTAAGAATTTCCTCGCATTCAACTTGGAAATGGGTTCCATTATCACTAATGACCTCATGGGGCACTCTATATTGACATATTATGTTTGTCTCAATGAATTGAGCCACATTTTTTGCTTGGAGTACTCTATGTGAAGCAGCTTCCATCCATTTAGTGAAATAGTCGAGTGCCACCAATATGAATTCATGACCTCCATGACTCGAGGGTGTAAATTTTCTAATTATATTTACTCTTCATGATGAGAACGACCAAGGGGATGATAGTGAATGGAGCAAGAATGGAGGGATATGTTTATCATTTGCATATTTTGACATTTATCACAATGCCGTACATATCTATGTGTAGACACCTATTTTTGGTCCCACCTAACGGTCGATGATTATCGTGTACCATGTCGCAACAATGTCCAATTCTTGAAAGTCGAGTGCTTGATTATAAATAAATAAACAAACCGTTGTCGATAGGGGTTAACCGATGATGAGTTATAACGGTTGAAGTACGCTTAAAATGATTTTCTTATTTTCATTTCATTATTTTCATTTTTGAAAACAAAATAAAATAATTTAAGCGTACGAATGTGACCAGATTCGACGAACATTCTAGAAAGGTTTGTTCGTTTTATGGCAACTCTAGGTTATGGAAGTATAAATAGTGTTAAGGAAGTAAATTTCGTATATTCTCGTAATATTTTGGAATAATTCGATTTATGGAAGAAAATATATGAAATAAGGAAGCACCAGAGATATTCCGCGTAAAAATGGAAATTCAGAGCTTTGAGCGCCATAGTGCAGGGGGAGCGCCCAGGCGGCCAGCCAACATCCAGGCGCCCAAAGCCGCTGCGCCACAACGCTCAGTGGGCGCCCTAGTGCTCGCCTTAAGCGTCCTGGCGCTACATAGCCGTTCTGGCGCTCACTGTTGGGCGTCCTAGCGCTTCCTTAGCGCCCTGGCGCTCAATGACTTTCCTTCCAGCACTATATATACCCCCTCCTTCAACCTTCATAATAAACAATTATCACTCAGATCTTCACAACTTCTTCTCTCTCTACCTCATCACTTTCTCTCTCTAAAATTCTCTCGATTTTTGTGCCCTCCTTTGGAAGACGTGCCAAACACAAAATATTATTATTATTATTACTACTTAATGAAGGTTCTTCAAGCTCTCGGTTCTAAAGGGTTGTCGACTTGCACAAAAGGTACTTCGAATGAGGCCAACAATATCGAAATCTTCAAATTAATTTCTTCAATGAATTTGTTTGTATGTTTACATGATTTTAATTATTTATTAGAAAATTGCCATGTTTATAAATAATTTCACGTAACGTTGACTAATTAATGGTTCGACATTAAATTAAAATGAAACTTAAGTAGAAACCGTGCTTTAGGTTTTATGTGATCCATGCTATATTCTTTCAAATCAAATAGAATTCATGCTTAGCTAAATGACCTAACAGCATGCTTCCACTAATACAAGATTAAAATCAATCTAATCCTAAAGCGATCACTCGTGCATGATAAAACAGAATTTATGTGACCATTAATCAAAACCCGCCTAGCCTTATTTCCATACGTGTTTGTAGGTCTAAACTGGAAATATGAGTGCTATAATTCGATACTATGATTTTGAAATTACACATGAGAACAAGTAGAGGCCGCTATACATTGGGGGACATTATGACCTACTTTTGTCCTTACCCTCATCCCCTAATCCATAGATATGAGACCTTCTTATCCTTGGTTGTCATTACGCCATTGGGCTATGACTCAATAGGGTTTTGTTAGCTCCCAAAAGGAGGACGGTGTCGACTTCTCTACTTGGGTTTTGAGATTCTAGGCTCACGCCCAAGCCAAGCATACTCACACAATACAAACTAAACACAACATTCGAACGTCTTGTCAGAAAGGGCACATGGGCCCCTAAAGCCCCGGGTCCACACTATGGCAATCCTCTTCCAAGGTGGTCTAGTAATACCCTTGTTTGAGGATTTTTGAGGTTATCATTTTTGCATTCATATGAGTTATATATAGTCCAGCATGTATCTTGTCCATGACTTGTAGTGGCTCTTATTTGTACACACGTCTAAGGTTGTTGATTTCCTAGCTTGTGTTTTGAATGATGACAAACTGCATTGAACTATCATACTGTATGCAAGTTTCTATTTACATGTGCAAGTACTAAAGAACAAGTTCAATGGATGATAAGATGAAGCTCATGAAGCCAAGTCTTGAACTTTGCATAAAGACCAAGTTCATAAAGTTATACTCTTAGGTCTTAGATGCAATGTAAGTAGTATGAAGGTTTGCAAATGCATTATAAAGGTTGAGATTCGAGAGATGAACTAGTTGTGGATGGCAAGGAACCTTGGCTGCTTGTCATACACAACTACAAGTAAACTTGACTGTCAACAATTTGGGAACAATGTTGAACCAGTCCTCCCAAGTTTACTTTATACATCCGTATTCTTTCTGCGCAAAGTTGATTTCAAAATACACGGATGCTTGGTTTGCTATGCAACTAAGATAATCTTAATTATGGCAAGTGTGTTATATTATGTTCTACAGATTTTATTTGATCTCGAATAAAAACATCGAGAATGTTTTCCATGGAAATACTTCTATATTCCTAAGGAAAATATCCTCTTCCAATATTCTATAACATACAAGCCAAAGGCTTATTTAAGAAAATCAGCGGGCATACAAACCTAACACCTTCGCACGAACAAAAACTGAAGAACAAAAATTGCAAAAGTTCTCTGTCTAAAAGTCTCAACCTAGCATAAACCCTAATACCACATTTAGGTCTTCATTTACTCTCTTCCGTAAGCGTTTAGGCTAATTATTATTGAGGGAAAATGTAATACTCAAAATTTTCAAGTATTTTAAGGAATTATTTTTTTGTATTTTATACGTATGATTTTAATATTTTTTATTGAGAAGTTGTATTCCATAAGAATACTAAACAAAAGAATTTTAATAGATTTTAATTAAAATAATTATTTTGTGTTTATAAATAATATTTTATATTTTATAAAATATTTTGAAAAGTTTCTAAAAATAGAATTTTTAGAGTTTCTTAATTCATTTTAAAAACAAGGGCGTAAAAGTAATTTCAAATATTAAGGATATTTGTGGGATTTCACCAAATCCTTCTTTGGGGCTTATAAATACCCCTTAAAATCCAATTTTCAGATTTTATTTTGTAACTTGGTGATTTAGGATTCCAGAAATCTAGAGAGAGAAAGAGAGAGAGAAAAAAAAAGGAGAAGGGAAGTTCGAATAAAAGAAAAAAAAAATTGTTTGGTTTTGGCGAAGGAAAAAAAAACTTCTTCGTTGCTTGCCCGCCGAAGCCCCGCCGCGCGCCACCTATCGCCGGCTACCCTCCTCCCCTCTTTGGTATTTTTGAGTACTTAAAAAAAAAAATTCTTCTTCTTTCTTTTTGGCTTAATTTTGCGAATTCATATTTATATTTATGATTAATCATGATTTTATAAGTTTCAATCATGTTTTATGATGTTATGCTCTATTTTAAAGCATGAACTAATTTCTTGTTCATGAAATTTTAGATTAGGGTTTATGAAGTTATTAATTTCTTGATTTTTATGAGTTTTAATGATTTAAACTTCAATATTATGATCATGAATTGTTGTTGGGTGAATTTATGATGATTTTCTGAAGTTTAGATTGATTTTTAAAGACTTTAAACTTGAATTGTATTGCTGTCCAAATTTAGAAATCATGAAAATTAATAGAATAAATATTATGAACATGTTTTGACTTATGAAAAATTATTTTAAAGCATAGATTGGTTTCATAATGTTGTTAGTAGATTATAAAAGAGTATTATGATAAATTTATGATGTTCATATGAGTTTTAGATGAATAAACAAAGCTGTAAATTTTTATTAACACTTGTTTATGCCCAATAAAAATAATAACATGTAAAATAGTAAAATAAAATTTTTTTAAGGCATCTAAGTATTGTATATTTGATGTGGATTTTAAGTGGTCTCTCAATATCACTCAAAACTCACGATTTTTGCCAATTAAATATCCACTCCCGGATTAATTTATTTGAAGAATAATTAATCAATACACTCCTGTAATTAATTAACTAGGTTCTAAATTAATCTTGACTCACAAATTTATGATAGAAAATTTCAAAAAAATTGAAGTCCACAATTTGTGCAATTTTCAGAAAAATTGTATTGAAAAATTTTAATGCTCAATTAATTTACAACCTAATGTTGAGATTATTTATAGGTATAATCATCAACAAAATTCTACCTAAAAACAACTAAGAAACACGAAAAAAATAGGAAATACGCCCCACTTGTGCAACTTGCACAAGTTACTCAACAAACTCAAGATTAGATTGCCATATCATCATGCAACTTGCAACTTGATCTTATCTTGCTTAACAAACTCTAACTAACTAACTAATCAAGAAATTATCCTAACAACTTGAATAAATAATTAATAAACAAGATAATCATCAGAAATTAGCCTAAAAATCACGAAAATATCTTAGTGCCCAGGATCTTGAAAATTCGTGAAACTACACGCCACAAGCTTCGTTGTTTTTGCGCCATTTTCCAAGATTTCAAGAAATGCTTCAAGATTCAATCTTTTAATCAACAAACCTTCAAGAAACCATTCTCCATGTTTTTTATTATATTTATGATGATCAAGACACAAGAACTAATAATAATAATGTGCAAAATGAGAAAACCCTATCAAGTGAAATGGGAAAAAACTCATGGACCAAACCAACTTGTTCCCTGTAACCACCACTGTGATCCATCCTGTAAGTGCATTAATTAAAGTTACTACACTTAACTTAACTAATGGCTCACTCCACCAGTGACAAAATATTAATGATCACTATCCATAGTGTTGGCTAGGAAGCCACCACCATCACTAGAAATTATAGTGTTAACCTTGATCATTGTCACCCATACCTGTGATTTATCCTTGTCAAACCCAATAGGATTTATTAATAGGTTGATTGGCTCATCCACTATTGGTGTATCATAGGATATCTCACTTGTACTCAAATTCACATCAATATTGATCTTAGGACATGACTATAGTGTTTAATGATCAAAATATGATATTTAGAAAGGTTTTGGAGTGATTTTATGAAGGTTTACAAAGCTACCATTTTTGGAAAATTATCGAAAATCAAGTATTTTGCAATAGAAAAAATTAAAGTAAAGTATGGAATTGAATAAAGACCATATGGGGAATGTTTTGGACAAGTTTTCAATGTAGAAAGTTATTTTAGAGTTGTTGTTGAACTTAGTCAACAAGGTTTTAATTTAGTTTTAGTTTTCTCTATGTAGGAAACTTCGAAATAGTCAATTTTTAGAAGTTGTGGCGGATCACCACTACTTTACAAGGTACATAAGTACTAAAGACAAACATGAGAATTAGAATTCATGCTTGGTTTATCCTTTATCTTATGTTATGTTGTTGTGCTTGTTTGGAATGTGAATTGACATGCATGACAAGTTTTATTAGAAGCATGGTTTTATATTATTTTGATATTTCATGTTTTTAGCAATATAAATTCTACAAGATTTAACTGGAATGTTACGAGCAGTTTGATTTGGCCAATAGCTTATTAATAAAGAAAGGAAGTTATTGAAGTTGCTTAGTTACTTAATCAACAAGAAGAGTAGTTATTGAATTTTCATTCACATGACTAAAGGAAGTTAATGAGAAATTATTTTATACACGTTGCCGCTCACAGTCTAATGTGTGGCCAAGGAGAAAGCAAATAGTTAGTCACTCACAGTCAATGTATGGTAAAGGAAGTTTAGTTTAATTAAAGGACACACATAAGATTATTTTTAGAATTAATTGAAATCAAAGATAATTAATATGGCTTGCTTGACTTGACGCATGCTTTTATGTGTTGTTGTATGTGAGTCATGACATAGTTAAACCGGTTAATCACATAAAGTGTAAGAGGATTCAAACCAAAACTATTGGAACATATATACCTTGAGTATGAACAATGGGGGGAGTCGTATGTAACAGTGTTCTATGACTTCTAATTGGAGTACAAGATGTTGTACTCTTTTATATTTAAATGCGCTGGAATTCTATCAGTCTATGTGACATAGGTAATACCTTCTTGGAGTTGCTCCCAAGTTGGTGCCCAATAAGGCAATTTTTAAAGGAAAACAAACTCGTTCGATGCGGAATCCAAAGTTTAAATATAATAATTGATTTGTTGAGTCTACGCACAGGTGAAGAGTTGTCAAAGGTATGATATATGTATGTTTTGAATTTATGTTGTTCTTGTTGCATAGTCTTTAGTAGTTATGTACTTAGCTTTGCTGACTGTATCCTTTGTGTGCATGTATTTGTCTTGGACTTGGCCCTACAATGAACCATTTGTTGGCGAGTAGTCGTCTAGAATAAGAAAAGCTGCAGGTACAAGTGGGCATAAGTCATTCATGCTGGGCTGCAGTGAGAGTGCTTGTTGTGTAGTCTTCATAGTCTTTAATTTATTTGCTGATGGAGTTACCTAACTTTTGTTTGGATATTATTTATTTTCAAAGTTTTTTAGTTTTTGTTTTGGTTTTTAAGGGTCATTAAAATGGTTTCAAAGTGTAATAAAGTTTTAAGTTGATTTCTATTGTGGATGTTTGTTGAATTTTATTTTGTGATTTGTTTTGAAGTAAAGTTTTAAATTGGTTTTGGTTTTAAGACTTCTGCTATAGTACTTTGATAAGCGCCTTAACCGTTCTCACGGTTATATTTTAGAGTTTTAATGATTATATTTCTTTAATATTTATATTATGTTTTCAGAAAAATCTAGAGTAGAAGGTTAGGAAATTTCAGGGTGTTACAAAGTGGTTACCAGAGCTTAGTTTTTGAAATAAAATAAATGTTATTTTTGGGGTACTCTAAGTTTTATTTTGGGAAAGAGGAATTTCTTATTTTGGAAAGCTTTTGGAAATGGAATTATTTTAAAATAGTAATTTCTGAAAATAGAAAGTTTTGAAAAAAATAAATGTTTTAAAATTAAATATGTGTGCAGGTATGCAAGGGATTCAGGTATGTATTATGTGTTATTGCTTTCATATCATGTAATGAGATTGGATAGGAAGTTTGGGCATGTAGGATAGACTTTATTTCTGTTCTTTCATGCATTTAAGTGCACGTTTTGAGGTGTTGCTTATGTGAGTATGTATGTGTAAAAGAAATTGTATGTTAGCCACCAGACCTTTTGTTGTACAACTGTTAGTTTGTTTTGTTGTGGGAAGGATGGTCCATTAGTCTTAAGTGTTGTGCAGGATGTCCTATAGCATGCCTAGTAAAGACAAACATATGGGTATATTGGAAAAGAAGGACTATGAGAGTCCACCTCAGTACGTCTGGAAGATACGGTTTTATTGTTGGTATATGAGTACGGTGTTGCAGCAGCCGCAATGGGACAAGCCTGACCATGTGTCAGCACTAATTGTTAATTGTTTGCCTAACTGTTCGCCCCGCCTGGATATCAAGGCGAAGTTCAATGGTTTTCACTTTGCTGGAGGACTTCCAAATTACACTAAATATAAGGATGCAATTGGTTAGTGGGGCTGTGATTGGAGGTATCTGGAGGGTTACATTGCCTAAAAGGAGAATTAGTGTCAGGAGTTTTAATGAAAGTGAGGAGACCCTACCCACACGAAGCTCGGGTAGCTAGGAAAATGAAGACATGGTGGTGAAAGAAACTACTTCTGGTTCAAGGAGTGATGAGTCAAAGGATAGCTCGTGTTATGAGATCAAGAATCCGGATCCAGTGATTCCTATGTACATAGACTTGGAAACCAATTCTGAGGATGAAGAAGAACTTGATCCTGAGGAGGATGTGGATAAATACATGGAAGAGGATATGGAAGATGATATAAAATATGATCCTTAGTTTATCCCCAAGAAATATGTAATGTCGAGGGACATAAAGGACAATGTTAATGTTTAAGAGTTTTGTTTAGTCATGAGTTAGTTAACACTATTAGGCGTTGTTAATGTTTAGAATGTTGAACAATTTAGATTACTGTTTACGTTATTTTGAATAACTGGCAGTAAGCCATAAAGAAATATTAAGAGGAATTAAATAATAAATTTCTTTTGGGAATGAATTTAGGAATGAGTTAATTCTTTTAGGAAATGAAGTCTCAAGTAGAGTAGAACCAAGGGAATTATTTATATTTTCTTATGTGCTTTATTCTTATTTTAATGGTTGTGTAAACAATCAAAACTAAGTGAATCATTCGCTCTAAACGAATGAAAACTTATTTTGTGAGACGAATGAGAAAATGTTTTATGTTATAAGTTTATGCTGTTCTAACCTAGAGTTAGACATAATTTGATATAAAGGTATTTTCCCTCTACAAGAGAAATACAATGGATGAACGTAACAACAATCAGCTGAATGAGGTAGTGAGGCAATTAGCTATTGTAGCTGAACAGTTAGCCGCCATAGGAAATTGAAATGGTAGTGACCCTGCTGGGGAACTTTTCAAGAAGATTTCTCAAAGTATGCCACCCAGTTACCAAGGAGAGCACAATCCAACTATTCTAGAGGGATGGTTGAGGGAGTTTAACAAGTTGTTTGGGGTAGTTAAGTGTCCAGAAGAGATTAAGGTGAACCATGTTGTTTACTATTTTAGAGGAGAAGCTGATATTTCGTGGTCACAAAATGAGGCTGTGATTAGGGCTTTAACAGGGTTCAATTGGGATATGTTTGAGGAGCAAATCCGTAATTAGTTCTATCCTGTATTCCTTCAGAAACAAAAAGCTGAAGAGTTTCTGGAGCTTAAGATGGGAAGTATGTCTGTCACTGTGTACTACTCTAAGTTCATAAATTAAAATTGTCTAGGTTTGCTAAGGAGGCCGTGGTAACCGAGAAGTTGAAGGCTAGCCGTTTTGAAAGAGGGTTACCCTTAGACCTTCAGTCGCAGTTAGCTAGACGGGTCTTTGAATCTTTGGATGAGCTATATAGTAGAGCTGCACACCTGTGTGCCATAGACTAGAAGAAGAAGGAGGTACTAAAGGAAGGTGAGACGAGGGAGAAAAGAGAGGATGGTGGAGGAAACTTCAACCCACAAGGAAATCATGGTGGATTAAAGAAACCCCGTTTCAACATTAACTTCCAAAGTAATAGGGGAAACTTTGGGAAGCCTACTAATGGAAATGGGAATAGGGCTCACATGGCTAATCAAGGGGGTCGTGTGTACTTTTGCAAGAACTTTCCTAACAATCATCCATGCAAGGACTGTGCTGGCAACCCCGTGACTTGTCGGTTATGTAACAACATTGTACACCATGAGTATGAGTGTTTCTCCAAAAATGAAGGAAAGGAAGGACAAGGTTCTCAAATCAGAGGGAACTCAACTGCGGGTCAGCAGAAGGGTTTGCAAGGAAATATGGGAGGAAAGGTGACGCCTCAAGACGAAAATAGAAATGGAAGTGGGAATGGAGGAGGTCAGACTAAAACCTCAAATACTGGAAAGTTGAATGTGATGGCTCCAAGTGAAGCTGATGCTAGTAAAGATGTAATTACTGGTACTTTTTCTATTCGCTCTTTTCCTGTTAAAGTTTTGTTTGATTCTGGTGCAACATATTCGTTTGTATCCACTAAGATTTTAGAAAAGTTAAAGCCTGTGTTGGGAAAAGTAGATACAATAGATATGTCAATAGTGTTACCTTCAAGACAAGAGGTACAGTGTTCAAAGAGATTTTTGGATATTGCTATTGAAATTGAGGGAGTGCAGTTTAAGGCTAACCTAATTGAGTTTGATTTAAGTGAATGAGAAGTGATTTTGGGGATGGATTGGTTAAGTGAGCATAAGGCTGAGATTTTGTGTGAGCCACATAAGATCTCGTTAATCAATAAGGTTAAGAAGGTGAGCTATTAGAGGGCAAGAAGGCCAAAACACAACAAAATAGTGTCAGTAATGAGGTTTGCTAGGTTTGTGAGTAGAGTGTTGAGTTCCTAGCTTATGTTTTGAATGATGACAAACCACATTGAAATATTATATTACATGCAAGTTTCTGGCTGCATATGCAGGTACTAAAGAAAAAAGTTCAATGATTACAAGATAAAGCTTGAGAAGCCAAATCTTGAAGTTTGCATGAAGACCAAGCTCATAGAGTCCAACTATTATGTCTTAGATGCAGTGTAAGTGGTATGAAGGTTTACAGATGCACTATAAAGATTGAGATTACAGCGATGCACTAATTATGGATGACAAGGAACTTATGTTACTTGGCAATAATAATTATAAGTAAACTTGGCTGACTGGAACAATGCTGAACCAAACCCCTCGAGTTTACTTCATACATCCGTATTTTAGGAAAGTTTCTTTCCGTGCAAAATTGTTTTCAAAAATAATACGGATGCTGGGATTGGTATGCAAGGCAAATATTCTTAAGTATGGCAAGCATGTTATATGATATTGTGCTGATTTTATTTGATTTCAAATAATATCAATGAGAATATTTTCCCGGAATTATATTACATACTAGCCAAAGGCTTATTTAAGGACATCTGCTAGCATACAACCAAGATAACTTTTGCACGAACAAAAAAGAAACTGAAGATTATGAATTGCAAAAGCTCTCTCTAAGTCTCAATCTCGCATAAACCTCATAACCACATTAAGGTCTTAATATTCTCTCTTTTGTAAGCGATTCGGCTAAGTGTTATTGAGAGATAAAGTGTTGTAATTTGAGTATTCTATGACTTTAGTTTGCTGAGGAAGTTGATCTGGGATCATCAACTCCTGCACCAATAGAGACCTCAAAATCCAAAGAACCAGAGATTACTGAAGAATCTGAACATGAGAAGGAATCTGAGTCCGAATCAAAGTCGGATGAAGAAGAAGTTGAGGAAGAAGAAGTTGAATCAGAAGAAAGGAAAATTTAACCAATGGAAGAGGTTGTTGTAGAAGAAGTGAAGGAAAAAAGTCAACACCAAGAAACCGTCATAAAAAACAGTTAAGAAAGTTGAGAAGAAGGCCACTAAACCACAAATCACAAAATCCAAAACACCCACGCCTAAAACCACACCCCAACAAGTTGAGAAATAAAAGACCAAGGAGGTTACTTAAGAAGAAGAGGAAGTTGAGATAACTACTGAGAAAGAGAGCACAAAGAAAATAGCAAGCAAAGGTGCTCGTGTGAAAACGGTTGCTAGAAAGGGTGCAGAAGCGTTCAAAGGGAAGGCTATCATAAAAGAAGCACAACCAGACCAGCCCACAACAGGGCAAAAGAGAAAGCAATCTGATGTTGTGATCTCTTCAAGCATTAAATCTTAGAAAAGTCTACTACCCCTAAACCTCTATATAATCTGAAATATAGACAAATTCTGGTAGGATTTTCAGTTGCACAAAGTTGGGTGGCACAAAAATTCTTGATAGAGGTTAAGGAGGCTTTAGTTTTTCAGAAATGGTATGTGTTGTTTGCAAAAGATTTAGATGTTTTCATGCCCCTGGTTGAGGAATTTTACTCACACATGCATACTAAAGATGATGGATCCTATTTCTCCTTTGTTAAAGATACTCCCTTAAATGTGTCTGAAAAGAAATTAGCTGAGATTCTCAAAGTTCTAACAAAGAGACTTAATGTTTACTCCAGAGAAAATTGGCGTTCTGTAAAGGGAGTCACAGCAGAATAGATCTAGACCAGACTCTTTACTGGTCCGCCTGATAGCAAACAAGGGTATACCATTGGCCAATTAAAGGAGCCAATCATGAGGATATTCCACACTATAGCCTCAAAGATTGTGTGTCCTAGAGAACAAGGCCGCATGAGTGTACGGTTGATGGATAGTGTTCTCATTTACTGCCTCATTGAACACATTCCTATCAACCTCCCTGTTAAGATGTTAGGTCATATGATCTACTGTGTGGAGGAAGCTAATCATGCTTTGCCCTATGGAGGATGGCTGACCTTAGTATTTGGGAACTGGAAGATACCTGTGGTGGGAGATTATGGCACCATGCCATATCTCACCAATCAGACAATAGGCCAAAAGAGCATGACATATGCAGGTGGTGTGTTAAAGATGAAAGATGAGGGGAAAAGTGATACTGGTCTTGCTGGGACCAGTACAGAACCAGTTCAGGCAACCTATGCCTTGGTTAAGCAGGTGAGTGATCAGAATCAACTCATGCAAAATATGGTAAATGGTGTCACTACACTATGTGCTGCACTTCAGGAATCCTACAGAAGAATTGAGGTTCGTCCTGATAAAGCTGGTATAATTGGTGGTGAGGATTCTGAAGACAAGGAAGAGACGTCAGAAGCTGCAGGTGATGCTGATGATGAGGATGCTGAACACGTCTCTGAGAAGGGTGAGGAAGAGGATGATGAAGAACATGATGCAAGTGCTTCAGAGGAAGAAGAAGATGATGAGACTGAACAAGACTCTGGACCTGATTGATTTCTTTTCTTTCCTCTTATTTTATCCTATTGTTGCTAACCCCCTCGTTTTATGGAACTCTTATTCTGGTTTCCACCTTCAATTTTCAATAGACATTGTTATCCTGTAATTTGACTTAATACTGGTCTGCAATAACTTTCAGGACAAGTAGGTTTGGCACTTTAGCAGGAACAATTCGTAGAATCAGCATCTCTAGAATGTTGTTAGAGCTACCTATTTAGCTGAACTTTATATAATTAGTAGTTTTACTACTAATTGTGTTTAGTTATTTGTTTAAATGCTTTTATGCTTTGACTGTTTTGATGATGCTAAAAGGGGGAAGTAGGTGTGAAGTTCTGATCTCTTCTCCCTAACTCAGGGGGAAGTAGGTCTAATGAATATTACTAATTTATGTATGTTGCAACAACTGGAAGCAAGATTGATAGTCTTGCTAGTGGTGACATACCTACAAGGTCTGGAAGTAAATATATTCAAGGCATTTTACTTCTTACCATCCCAACGGCTTGTTTGCTTGAAAACAAGTCTGATGAACTTACTGATGAACATTGCGAATACATGTTTAAGTCTAAGAGCACTGCGTCTAATTAATATTTGCCATGGGCACTTAGAAAAATCATTCTTAAAGTGTTATCAGTTAGTTGTGAACAGGTTTACTTGTAAATGATGCTTAATCTGCAGGAACAATATGAGACCAGTCCATTGAATTCTAAAGAATTCAAAATTTTTGAAAAGTTCCAAATATTAAATGATATTATTTGCATGGGGAACTTCATGCTTTGTCATCATCGAAAAGGGGGAATTTGTTGACTTTCTAGCTTCTGCTTTAAATGATGACAAACCACATTGAACTACTATATTGCATGTAAGTTTCTGTCTACATGTGCAAGTACTACAGAAACAAGTTCAATGATGACAACATAAAGCTCGAGAAGCCAAATCTTGAAGTTTGCATGAAGACTAATTTCATAGAGTCCAACTATTAGGTCTTAGATGCAATGTAAGTAGTATGAAGGTTTACAGATGCGCTATAAAGATTGAGATTATAGAGATGAACTGATTATGGATGAAAAGGAACATATGTTACTTGGCATACATAACTATAAGTAAACTTGGCTGACAGGAACAGTCTGGGAACAGTGCTGAACCAGTCCCCTCAATTTTTCTTCATGCATTCGTATTTTAGGAAAGTTTCTTTCCGTGCAAAATTGTTTTCAAAAATAATACGAATGCTGGGATTGGTATGCAAGGCAAATATTCTTAAGTATGGCAAGCATGTTATATTATATTGTGCTGATTTTATTTGATTTCAAATTAAATCAATCACAATATTTTCCCAGAATTATTTATATAATTCCAAGGAAAATATTCTATTGCAATATTACATGACATACTAGCTAAAGGCTTATTTAAGGACATCTGCTAGCATACAACCAAAATAACTTTTGCACGAACAAAAAAGAAACTGAAGATTATGAATTGCAAAAGCTCTCTCTAAGTCTCAATCTCGCATAAACCTCATAACTACATTAAGGTCTTAATATTCTCTCTTTTGTAAGTGATTAGGCTAAGTGTTATTGAGAGACAAGGTGTTGTAATTTGAGCATTCTGTGAGTTCAGTTTGCTGGTGAAGTTGATCTGGGATCATCTTCATTTGAACCTTCATAACTGAAGGTTGAGTCAAACTTCCATAGGTGGATGTTGGGGAATCATAATGTGCATAGGTGTATAATTGATTGAGTGTAATTCTTTTGTAATTGATTGAGTTAATTAATAAAAGAGTGAGTGAGTGGAGGATGTAAACTTATTAGAAGTCGAACCTCGTTAAATCTTGGTGTTGTTTATTTTATTGCCTTTTCATTTCCGCTGCTTGAGAACTGGTTATGTGGATCATGTTGAGACTGCTAAGCCCGAGGATATTGAGGTAGTAAGGGACTTTCTGGAAGTGTTTCCGGAAGAGATTACGGGGATGCCTCCGAAGCGAGATATTGACTTTACCATAGACTTAGTTCTAGGAACAACACTCATTTCCAAAGTAACCTATAAGATGGCACCTGCAGAAATGAGTGAGTTGAAAGAGCAGTTACAGGAGTTGTTGGAGAAGGGTTACATTAGGCCTAATACTTCATCATGGGGAGCACCAGTACTGTTTGTAAAGAAGAAAGATGGGAGTTTGAGGTGGTGTATTGACTGTAGAGAGTTGAACAAGGTGGCGATAAAAAAGTAAGTATCCTTTACCGAGTACTGATGACTTGTTTGATCAATTAAAGAAGCTACTGTGTTTTCAAAGGCTAATTTGAGGTCAGGATACCACCAATTGAGAAATGCTAATGGGGACATACCGAAAACGGCTTTTCGTACGAGATATGGGCACTATGAGTTCACTGTGATGCCTTTTGGGTTAAGCAATGAGCCAACAATTTTCATGGACTTAATGAGTAGGATATTTCCAACGATTCTTGGATAAATTTGTGGTTGTTTTCATTAATGACATTTTGGTGTACACTAAGAGTAAAGAGGAGCATGTGGAACATTTGAGAACAATTTTGATGACACTAAGAGAGAATGAATTGTATGCTAAGTTCTCGAAATGTGAGTTCTGGTTAGAAAAAGTAGCATTCTTGGGACATATCGTGTCACAAGATGGAGTGGAAGTAGATCTAGCCAAAATCGAAGCAGTAAAGGAGTGGCCTACACCTAAGAAAGTAACGAATGTACGATGCTTCTTAGGGTTAGAAGGGTATTATAGGAGGTTTGTGAAGGATCTTTCGAGGATTGCTAAACCAATGACGTCGTTAATGAAGAAAGATTGTAAGTTTGAGTGGAGTGATAAGTGTGAAGAGGAATTTCAGACTTTAAAGGAGCGTTTGACTACAACTCCAGTGCTGACTTTGCCAGATGGAAGTGACTCTGATGATGTGTATAGTGATGCTTCTAAAAATGGTTTGAAATGTCTGTTAATGCAAAATAGGAAAGTGATTGCGTATGCTTCAAGACAATTAAATCCATACGAGGCAAATTATCCTACTCACGATCTTGAGTTATCGGCAATTGTGTTTGCTTTAAAGATGTGGAAGCATTACTTGTATGGAGAAAAGTGTAGGATATACACGGACCACAAAAGTTTAAAGTACTTCTTCACTCAAAAAGATCTAAACATTAGGTAGAGGAGATGGCTTGAGTTGATCAAGGATTATGATTTACATATCCAATACCATGAAGGGAAGGCGAATGTGGTAGCGGATGCTTTAAGCCGTAAAACGAAGCATGGAGTGAATACTTTAATGGTTTCTAATAAAATATGTAAGGATATAGAGATATTAAACTTAAAAATAGTGAAGGAGGGAGAGTTGGAAGGAATTCTTTGTAACCTTAGTATCCAACCAACAGTATTTGACGAAATTAAGAAGAACCAGGAGGGAGATGTAAAATCGGACAGAATAAAGGAAAAATTGAAGGGTTGAAAAGCTATGGACTTCAAGATCCATGAGGATAGAAGCTTAACGTATAAAGGAAGGTGGTATGTACCGCAGAAATGTGAGGAGTTGAGAAGGAGAATCATGGACAAAGGTCATAATACCTCGTATTCAGTGCATCCCAGAGGCGATAAGCTATATAAGGATTTGAAGAAAGTGTATTGGTGGTCTAGAATGAAAAGGGAAGTGGCTGAATTTGTGAGCAAGTGTCTCACTTGTCAAAAGGTGAAATTTGAGCATAAGAGACCACAAGGAGAAGTCAAACCACTTGAAATACCAGGATGGAAATGGGATTGCATATCAATGGACTTTGTAACTTGCTTGCCAAAGTCAAGGAATCAAAATGATACCATATGGGTTTGTGGTGGATAGGCTTACAAAGTTAGCAGTATTTATACCGATGAAGGAAACTTGGAGGATGGAACAACTTCCAGAGGCTTACATAAAGCATTTTGTGAGGTTACATGGAGTTCTAAAGGATATCGTGTCAAATAGGGATTCTAGGTGTCTTTCGAAATTCTGGAAAAGTGTCAAGGAGAGCTTTGGTACAACATTGATAATGAGTATAGCATTCCATCCAGCAACCGATGGACAAACAGAAAGAACCATATAAACTTTGGAGGACATGCTAAGAGCTTGTGTAATGGACTTTCAAGTGAATTAGGAGGATCACTTAGATCTCATTGAGTTTTCATACAACAATAGCTACAATGCAAGTATTGGCATGGCACCTTTTGAGGCTTTGTATGTTAGAAAGTGTAAAAGCCCCTTATGTTGGAGTAACATAAGTGAGACAATGATATTAGGACCTCAATTGATTGAAGAAACCACAGATAAAATAAGGGTAATACAAGCTAAGATTCAAGCAGCATAAGATAGACAAAAGTCTTATGCGGACCAAAAACACCAAGAAGTTGTGTTTGAAGTTGGCGATAAGGTGTTACTTAAGGTATCACCAATGAAAGCAGCAATGAGGTTCAGAAAGAAGGGGAAATCAAGCCCAAAATACATAGGACCATATGAGATCTTGTAAAGGGTTGGAAATGGAGCCTATAAATTAGCATTACCAATGGAATTGAGTAAGGTTCACTATGTCTTTCATGTGTCCCAATTAAAAAAATATGTTCCAGATGAATCACATGTGTTACAGCCTGAAACAATGGAGTTAGGCCAAAGTTTGAACTATGAAGAGAAGCCAATTAAGATCCTTGATTGTAAAGTAAGGGATACTCATAGGAAAAGTGTCAAAATAGTGAAGGTGTTGTGGT
The DNA here is from genome assembly GCA_016808085.1 of Suaeda aralocaspica. Classification (NCBI taxonomy): domain Eukaryota; kingdom Viridiplantae; phylum Streptophyta; class Magnoliopsida; order Caryophyllales; family Amaranthaceae; genus Suaeda; species Suaeda aralocaspica. The sequence continues at coordinate 179,699 of PYUH01000265.1, read as the reverse complement.
GTAACCAAGAAACCGAAGAAGCTACTTGGGAGGGTGAAGATATGATGAGAGAAAAGTATCCAGAATTATTTCAGGTTAGTAGATAGAGTTACGGGGACGTAACTCGATTCTCAAGGGGGTAGAGTGCGATTCAATTTTGCTCGTTTTACCCTCAATTTTACAAGTTTTTATGAGATTTTACAACTTTTAAGTAAAGTTTTATGTCTATTTACTAAAAGTTGTCAAGAGAAAGTTCAGTAAATGTCTAAAGTCTGCAACAACATATTACTATAACAAAAAGGCTTGAAGTAAATGTAGTCTCTATTCAAATTCGATACAATAATTTACACAAAGTTTCGAGACGAAACTTCTTTTAAGGGGGGTAGCCTGTACTACCCCATATTTTCACGTACTTAAAAGAATTTTTTTTTTTTATTTTATACGTATGATTTTAATATTTTTATTGACAAGTTATATTCAATAAGAACATTAAACAAAAGAATTTAAATACATTTTAATTGAAATAATTATTTTGTGTTTATAAATAATATTTTATGTTTTAAAAAATATTCGGAAAAGTTTCTAAAAATAGACTTTTAAAGTTTCCTAATTTATTTTAAAAACAAGGGCATAAAAGTAATTTTAAATATTAAGGATATTTGTGGGATTTCACCAAATCCTACTTTGGGACTTTTAAATACCCCTCAAAACCCAATTTCCAGATTTTATTTTGCAACTTGGTGATTGAGGATTCCAAAAATCTAGAGAGATAAAGAGAGAGAAAAAGAAGGGGAAGGGAAGTTCGAACAAATGATTGTTTTTTGTTTGGTTTTGGTGAAGGAAAAAAAGAAACTTCATCGTTGGTTGCTCGCCGGAACCCGCTGGATCCCCGCCGCACGCTACCTGTCACAGGCCACCTTCGCCGAGCACCCTCCAACCCTCTTTGTTATTTTCGAGTATTTAAAAAAAAAAATTCTTCTTCTTGCCTTTTGATTTAATTTTGCAAATTCATGTTTATATTTATGATTAATCGTGTTTTTATAAGTTTCAATCATGTTTTATTAAGTTATGATTTATTTTAAAGCATGAATTAATTTGTTGTTCATGAATTTTAGATTAGGGTTTATAAAGTTATGAAATTCTTGATTTTTATGAGTTTTAACAACTTAAACATCAATATTATGATTGTAAATTGTTGTTGGGTGAATTTATGATGATTTTATGAAGTTTAGGTTGATTTTTAAAGACTTTAAACTTAAATTATATTGTTGTCCAAAATTTGAAATTATGAAAATCAATAGAATAAATATTATGAACATGTTTTGACTTATGGAAAATTATTTTAATACATAGGTTGGTTTCATAATGACGTTAGTAGATTGTAAAGGAGTTTTATGACGAATTTATGATGTTCATATGGAGTTTTTAATGAGTTTTAGATGAATAAACAAACCTGTAAATTTTTATTAACACTTGTTTATGCCCAATAAATATAATAACATTTAAAATAGTAAGATAAAAATATTTTTAAGGCATATAAGTATTGTATATTGATCTTAGGACATGATTATAGTGTTTTGTGATCAAAATATAATATTGAGAAAGGTTTTGGAGTGATTTTAAGAAGGTTTACGAAGCTGCCATTTTTTGAAAATACCGAAAATCAAGTATGTTGCAATAGAAAAAATTAAAGTAAAGTATGGAATTAAATAGAGACCATATAGGGAATGTTTTGGACAAGTTTCCAATGTAGAAAGTTAGTTTAGAGTTCTTGTAAAACTTAGTCAACAAGGTTTTAATTTAGTTTGGATTTTCTCTATGTAGGAAACTTCAAAATAGTCGATTTTTAGGAGCTGTGGTGAATCACCACTACTTTACAAGGTACGTAAGTACTAAAGACCAACATGAGAATTAGAATTCATGCTTGGTTGATTCTTTATGTTATGTTATGTTATGTTTTTGTGCTTGCTTGGAATGTGAATTAACATGCATGACAAGTTTTATTGGAAGCATGATTTTATATTATTTTGACATTCCATGTTTTTAGCAATATAAATTCCACAAGATTTAACTGGAATGTTATGAGCAGTTTAATTTTGACATTACATGTCAATCAAAAAGGTCTTATTAAGCTTGTAACGTGGCTAGGGTGATGGGTACAATAAATTTGGGACAATGTGGTGGAAAATGCGGCTAGTACGCATTTGAAATTGAAGTATATCATCAACAACTCCACAAATACATCAGCAACATCTCCAACATCAAACTAATTCTTTTGAAATTCACATCACACCATAAAACTTACAATTCAACAACACCAATATCCACAAGCTTACTTCCTTTTACTTCTTTTGATTTTAACATTTTTCAATTTTTTTCATTTTCAATTTTCTTTTGCTTTCTCAACTTTCAAAATTTTCAAAAACTTAGGCTCACGACTCTTAATGACATGTCATTACTAAAATAACATAACATAGACAAAATCATCACACATACATAACTGGGCTAAATATATGATATAAACTTTTCAATTCTTCATTGCATAAACTAACCTAGACATTAGTATGCAGAGCCTGATTGTGAAACCTATTATTGAACTTTAAAGGTTTATTCCAACGTTTTCTTTTCCAACATCCTAAAAAATTTCCATCAAATACACAACAACAACTCCAAAACTCCCCCAAGCCAAGCTTGGGCATATATAAACTAATGAAGCACGGCAAAAAAGGGTTGTAATGTGGCTAAGATGCAAATGATGTTAAAAATCTCAAAACAGGGATCAAGGGAAAAATTTATTGTGGAATGCCTAAAATCTAAAAGCTCCAAAAGAAAATGAATGCCTTTTATCATTCGCTACATGGAACACACCAAAGCCAAACTACTAGACTCAAAAGCCAAAACATGGATCATACAAGCACCACAATCTAAGCACAAAAGAAAAGAAATAAGCATATAGTTATGTATGCGGCTCAAATCCTCCTACTAACACAGTTCAAGCCTCTACTCTACACATGGCTATATGACAAGATATGAAACGGCTTCAAGCTATAGTAAGTTCAAGTCCGAGTTGGTAATTGATGTAGCAGTTATTTGTCTTTGTTTTCCTTAGTTTCTTTGGTTAGTTTAGCTAGTTTTCTATTACTTTTTCTTAGTTTTTCCCGATTTATTCTTCTAAGTTCCCTTTCACGCATATTTTATCTTATTATTCCTTGTATTACTTTGTTACATGTAATATCTCATTTTTGTAGGATTTTTCGAATTGGTATGGAAATCGAGACATTACTTGAATTTAGAAGAGTGATTTGTCTTGCGGTGATTTGGGTCGATTTGATCAAAGAATAAACTTTTGGTTAAGGTCCTTCCATCTTTGTATGAAGATCAAGCAAATATCGCAAGCTCGGCTAGCAATATCGCTAGCTTGGCCTAGCAACGTTGGAGGCATGAGGAGCTACTTAAGCACTCTAGAACCTGAAGAAATACAAAGAAATGCTACGGCCTCAAAACAAGAAGGATGTGATTTCAGGGCATAGCGGCCACTAGGCTACAGTAGTGCTCGCTACCCGTGCCTAGCGCCTAGTATTGTTGCCCAACACTCGCTGCCCTCAGTTCAGACGAAGTGGATTTTCTCTTCTTCCACATGGCCAATTGCTTGGTATTTTAGCTTAAGTATATATTTCAATTTTCAGCTTCTAATTTTGCTTTAAAATGCAAAAAAAAAAAAAAATATTTTTTTGGGTGCTTATTTGCTGCGGTTATTCACAAAACCGCAGCAAATAAGTGTTTTTTTTGGTGGGAAACTGCACTATTTGCTGCGGTTCTTTGTAAAACCGCAGCAAATAGTGCAGTTTCCCTCCAGTTTCTGGTGTCTTATTTGCTGCGGTTACCTGAATAACCGCAGCAAATAACCCAATTTTTTGCTGCGGTAAATAAAATTTCATCATTTGCTGCTGCTATAAGTGCTGCGGTTCAAAACCGCAGCAAATACCCGGGAAAAAACCGCAGCAAAATGCATTTTTTGTACTAGTGCTGTAATTTGTAATCATGAATAAAATTATATGTTTAAATAGTAAAGTGTGTAGTAAGTATATTTAGTGATAGGGTGAGGGTGAAACCCTCACCACCTATGTGACTTATGTAGGTTCTTAGTAAAAATCGAGCTTGGGGTGACTAGAGATGTCGTCTTAGGTTCCTCAACGAACGATCAAGAGATGAAATTGAGTGAAGATTCTCCATCTGTGAAAACCATAAGAATAGGTATTCAAGTTAAGGGACATTACTAGTCTTTGTGAAAAAGTGCTTACGAGTCGTTTTATACTGATGCCATAAGAATAGGTCTTGTTCGTAGTTTCTTGGGGGTGACTAGAGTCGTTACATGGGGTTATAAATCACGTTGTCTATGATTTGATTCCATAGATGTCGTCTTAGGATCCTCAACGAACGATCAAGAGATGAAATTGAGTGAAGATTCTTCATCTTTAAAAACCATAAGAATAGGTATTCAAGTTAAGGGACATTACTAGTCTTTGTGAAAAAGTGGTTACGAGTTGTTTTATACTGATGCCATAAGAATAGGTCTTGTTCGTAGTTTCGCTCGTCATGCTAGCTTGAGAGAATAGACATGACTCTTAGAACGACATCCCCTTGACATTTCCCTCACATTCGGTTTGACCTAGGAATCCGCGCCTTCATGTAGGAAGCGAGCAATGTATCCCTTACCTTAGTCGTCTTTAATCTTAGTATCAAGTTAAAATAAATCGATATTAGTAACAATCTTACTTCTAAAGCAAAACCGACTTAAACTTACTCCTTAGACCGCCTTAGTGTAAAAACCTTTATCTCGTGGGAATCAATCCTTACTTGCCCTTATTAGTAGCCTAGTGATTCTTGTATGGTTTATCTTTGGTAGCAACTTCAACAGGCTATGAAAACTTGGCGACATTGCTAGGGATAAAACGGTTTTTCATTAACTAGTTTTCTATTTGTGAGTTTTTTGTCATAAGTCCAACTTCCTTCCGTATTTTCTTGTCATTTGCATACTTTTCATTGCAAGCTTCTTGATCTAGCTTTCTATGGGCCGATCACAACGAACTCCTACCACACCATTCATTCCAAAAATTGAAAAACATTTACGTGATTTACGGAGACTTGTTCACGAATCTGGTGAACTTGTAGGAGGAAACTTATTTGAATCTGATTATATATCTGAGTGTTTAGATATGTCTGAGGAAATAGAACCACAAAGTCTCTCAGGAACTTTGGCCACCCTGAGGCCTTTGAGTTACATAGTGGGATTTCATTATCAGCTACGACAACGAATAATCATGAATTCAACCCTCACTTGATTCGTATGATCAAGGATACTCAATTTGGAGGGAGTCCAATAGAATGCCCTTTGCGCATTTGGATAACTTCCTAGAAATTTGTTCCACGATGAAATACAGCAATGTTACCCCGGAGTTCATCCGTATGCATATGTTCCAGTTTTCATTAAGGGACAAAGCTATATTATTGGTACGATCATTACCCGGGGGATCACTAAAAACATGGGTCGATGTTACCAAGGCATTCTTTGAAAAATATTGTCCTCCTGAGAAAACCTCGGATCTTAGTCGAAAAGTCTCAAATTTCGCCCAAGACGATGACGAAACTTCGGGAGAGGCATGGGAACGCTTTAAGGATCTACGTTCATGCCCTCACCATGGTTTCAGTGAATGGTTGGCATTCATGAGTTTCTATGATGAAATTCTTCCTAGCTCAAGGGCTAACCTTGATGCCGGGTGTGGAGGCAAACTAAAAAAGCTACCTCTGAACAAAGTTCAAGTAGCCATTGAGGAGGTTGCAAAAAATTCTGCTTGGCACTCCAATAGAAGGCTTTTAGTAAGAAAGAACGCCGCTAAAACTTATGATTTTAAGGCGCTCAACTCTAAAATTGACCTTTTAGAAAAGCAACTAGAAAAACCGCACTTCACTTCTTTTAGTACTCCTTCACATGTAATGTCTTGTGAAACGTGTGTCGGTAATGACCACACGCCTTCTTACGGTATTTCCACTATGGAAATGATAGCATACACTCATGGCTATAATAATCATGGTTGGAACCCCCAACCTAATTCAACATATAATAAGGGAGGTGGGCCTCAATTAAACTTTCAATGAGCACCCCCTAAGTAATAACCCGGTTTATATTAGCCTCCTAACTTTAACTAAGGGGGCCCTTATAACACCCTAAATTTTCCTAACTTCCTACTTCTCATATTTTCGGAAAACATATTAAATTAATAAGAATTATATTTATTAAAACTACTAAATGTGTAAAAACCAAAGTATTAGCGCCACCGTGATAACGGCTAAGGCATTTATCAAAGTACTACAACGGAAGTCTTAAAACCAAATCAACTTAAAACTAACTTCAAACAATTTCAAATAAAAATCAACTTTAAACTTATTACACTTCGCAACCATATTAATGGCCCTTAAAAACCAAACCAAAACTAATATTGAAAGTCTTTAGAAATCCAAACATCCAAAATAAATGTTAGACTTCATAACCAATTAAAATAAAGTAAGATACAAAACACAGCAAGCGCTTTCACTCCATCCCATCATGAAATGACTTATGCCCACTTGTACCTGCAGCATTTCTTTTACTAGACAACTACTCACCACAAGTGGGTAATCGTAGGGCCAAGTCCAACACAAAGCCATGCACACAAAATAAACAGTCAGCAAAGCTGAGTACATAAATACTAAAGACTATGCAATAACAATAAGAAATAAAACATGCAATCAACTTACCTTTGACAACCTTTTTACCTGTACATGGACTCAATTGAATTAATTACTATATTTAAAAATGTGGATCCTGCATCGAACGGGTTTCCTCTTTAAAAATCATCGCCCTATAGGGTACCAACTTGGGAGCAACTCCAACAAGGTATAACTATGTCACATAATGTGACGGATATCCGCACATTAAAAATAGAAAACAGTACAACGTCTTGTACCCCAATTAGAAGTTATAGATCACCGTTCCATACGATTCCCCCCATTGTTCATACTCAAGGTATATACGTTCCAAGAGTTTTGATGCAATTCCTCTTACACATTGCGTGATTTAACAGGTTTAACAATGTTATGACTCTCATGCAACATCACACAAAAACAAGCATCCAATAAAGTAAGCCAATTTAATTATCTTCAACTTAAGGTGCATCCAAATTAAATTTATGTGTGTCCTTTAATTAAACTGAACCTGTTGTACCACACATTAACTGTGAGTGGCTAATAACTTGCTTTCTTCTTGACCACACATTAAACTTGAGTGGAAACATGTAAAAAAATAATTGCTCATATCTTCTTTTAATTATGTGAATAAAAATTCACAACTATCTTTCTTGTTGATTAAGTAGCTAACCTACTTAAAAAAATAGCTTTCTTCCTTGATCAATAAACTATTGGCCAAATTAAACTGATCACAACATTCCAATTCAAGCTTATAAAAATTTGACTTTCTTTTTAACGTGGAATTCCATCATACTTCAAGAACATGGTACTAAAAAACTAACCATGGACATAAATTCATGATTCAAAACAAGCATACAAAATTTCATGTAATCAAGAATTGCTCAAGCATGCATTATAACGCTTGTGTTTGTCATTCGTACTTACGTACCTTGTAAAATAACTGTGCTCCGCCACAACATCTAGAAGTGGACTAATTCAAAGTCTCCTACATAAGAGAAAACCGAAACTAAATTCATACCTTGTTGACTAAATTCTACAACAACTATAACTAACTTTTAATTTGGAAACTTTGTCCAAAAACTTCCTTATATGATCTCTATACAATTCCATACTTCACTTTTCTTTACTATTGCAATACTCCTTAGTGTTCGGGACTTATTTATGCTTTATAAAACCTTAATAAAATTTTTATGCCACTTTAGAAAAGTGGACAGCAATCTAAATTTATCAAAACCCCTTGAAAACTTTCGAAAACAACACAAATCGATCATACAATGTATTACTTAACTTATATGACCAATTTATGCTAATTACATACTTGAAAAGCCTAATTAATTAATTTATAAAATCTGGACAACATGTTAAACATGTTCAAAATCACTTTTAAACTTCATAAAACAAACTAAAATTTATATGTATCAATATAGAATGGATGTGTGATCATACTAGTACAATTTGGACATTTAAAACTTAATTTAACTTGTTTTTATTAAAATTTCAGATTTATTTATAAACTTTAAAATCATGAAAAACTTACAAAAACATCATAAATTCATGCACTACAAGAAAACGGGAAAATAGCGACGGATTTTTTGCGACGGATGAAAATTCCGTCGCAAACTTGCGACGGAATTCCCCTTGTTTGCGACAAAAATAGCCGTCGCAAAAAAATGACAAACCAAATCAGATGACCAAATGTTTTTTGCGATGGAGTTTTATTTTTGCGACGGAATTACCCTCGCAAAAAACCGACAAACCCTTATTCTATTTTGTCGACACAACACATCAATTCTTCTTCTTGCTCGCCATTCTCCCTTCTCCCACAAACTAACCTAACCCAAAAACCCTCCTTCTTCTTCGCCATTCTCCTTCCTGTTCTTCGCCATTCTCCTTCTTCTTCGTCGGTTCGTCACCGCCACCATTCTGCTTCTCCTTCTTCGGTTCGCCACCACCACCGTTCTCCCTTAAACCCAAAAAATTAAACCCTTAAACCCAATAAACCCGTTTCTCCCTTCTCCACCGTTTCTCCTCCCTTCGATTCCTTCGATCGACACCCTCTACTATCCACCGTCAACCGTCGCGGCATCGCCGACCAAGTTAACTTAGTCAGGTAAAATAAATTGTCCATTAATTTGAATTTTTTTCTTTCAGAAAAAAAAATTGATAATTATTGATTATTTAGTTGTTGTTTAATTGGATAGTAGGGGTTGAATTGTTGAATCTAATTGATCAATTTTCATAATTAAAACACTTGATTGAATTATTATTACCTAATTTTTGAATTTTTTCAGTTTGAATTGCTGGAATTTATTGTTATAAAGGTTGGACTAGTTCTAAGCTGGCTGAATTGATTTTTATAACATGGCTTTTACTTGCCAGGAACTTTGTTCAATTGCGTGATTGAATTGCTGAATTGGACTAGTTCTATTATTGATGATAAAATTGTTGATTCCCCCTTTTCTTTTACCAAAATATATTATAAAGGTTGGGGACAAAGTGCAGAAAGGACAGATAGTATGCATTATTGAGGCTATGAAGTTGATGAATGAAATTGAAGTAAGTCTCGTATTCATCATCTCTTGATAGTGGTTTGTAGAGATTTTGCTACAACTGATCCCTATTTCCTATTACATCTAATATTATTTACTTTGCCATGTGTTTTGAGCCTGAACTTTAAGTATTAATTGTAGTATAATTGTCAGTTTTGAATGGTTGTATTATTTGAAATCAAGCATATATTCTTAAGTTGTTTTACATATATAATTATCTAGGTTCATTCATTTGTCCTTCAAGAATGCAATTATGCAAGTATGCTAATTACTAGGGCATATCTGAATTATTTTAAAAAGGTATCCAATTGTTGGTAAATGAAAGGGATCCGTTATAACAATAATAGTAGTAAAATACAGGAATAATGCATCATAGCATCAACAGACTGTCGCACCAATCTGATGTTGTATGCTCACCTTCTAACACTCTTGTAACCAAAGTTCTTATTATTAACTTTATGGACAATGACAAACCCTTGGTTCCGATGGCATTGATAGATCTTCAACCTGTTATAGGAGCTGTTAATTACTAGTGCGAATGTGCTGTTTTTTCTGGAGGAACGATTATGCTTGCATATGTTGAGACCCTAGCTACTATTTGTTTTGGGGCTCAGCCTTTTTTGTCTATGATTGAGAATTCTAGTTGCAGAATTTTGTGAAGTGGGCTTACTACATTCCAACCTTCTGTTGTCCATTCTTTGTTTCCTGCCTGTTAACATCACTATTAGAGATAAACAGTTGGTTGTCTATGCCTTTTTTTAGTCTCAATGTAGGCTCCAACTTGCTATGTACACTTTCTACCTTCATTCTCGTATTAACTTGACCATTGTTTTATTTGCTACACTGGATAGGTATATTTCCTCATTTAAGAAGATAGCATTGGTATGTCTGGACTGCAAATTCTGAATTTCCAATAAAATTTGGTTTTTGTAGGCTGATCAATCAGGGACAGTTGTTGATATTGTCGCAGAAGACGGAAAACCTGTCAGCTTAGATTCAGTAAGTTCTATTTGACTCATTTCAATTTGGATTTTTTTTAAAAGTTCACTAAAACTATAATTTTTAATGTCTACTAAAATTATCCTTTTATCTGATCTTGTTGCTTTGAAGAATGCCAGATGATGTTGTTCACTTATTAAGATTCTGCCATCGCTTGTGCTACATGCCTAGATAGAAAAATTCTACTAGTGTTTCTTATTTTTAGTCAATAGCTGATGGTGCCCATGATTATATACTAATAACTTGTTCTATTGTGTTTTGTTATATTTATGAGGTCTAGGTTTGTTTAAAAGTCAACTATTTTTTAACAAAAAAGCATCTTAGTGCTCAGAAACTCCTTTCTTCTGATCGAAGACAGGTAAGAGAAGGTACTAGAGATGCTTCTTGATGAATATATGCTAGCAAACCCAATGTCAAAAAGCATCTTCAACAGTGATGTTGCTTATTTGGCTTTCCTTTGTATTTTGTTTTTTTTTTAATCATAATATATGGATTTTTTTGGCGGCTGTTACTTCTCAGTGTTGTGACTTGTTAACTATGGCAAGGATTATCTTTTGCTCCATAGCCTCCTACTTAAACTAATGCTTCCAAGTTGATTTCAATCGATTTTAAATTTTTTATAGAACTTATGTCGTCTATCTAGCAGGGTTTGATTCTTGACTTAGGGCGTTGTCATAAAAAAACGATACTAATAAACTGTTTTTTCTACTAGTTTTGCAGTTGCAAATTTGCGAGGGAATTTTCCGTCGAAAACTTCAACAGTCCCGTCGCAAATTTTGAAATTTGCGACAAAAATTTTAGCGACGGACGTTTTGCGACGGAATGTGCTAAGTTTGCGACGGAATTTGTCCGTCGCAAAATAGCTGTTATCTTGTAGTGATGCCAAAACACTTCTACAGTCTACTAAAATATTTACGAAATCAATCTAAGCTTTAGAACAATTATTCATAGGCCAAAACATGTTCATAATATTTATTCAACTCAAACTCATGATTATAAAATTTGGATAGCTTTATAAATTAAGTTAAAAACCCTTAAAAATCAATCTAAACTTAATAGCATCATCATAAATTCACCCAACAATAACTTATGCTCATAATATCAAAGTTTAGAACATAAAAATTCATAAAATCATAACTTCATAAATTTTTCAAACTCTAATCTATAATTTCATTAACAAGAAAATTAATTCATGCCTTTAAACAATTCATACTTATATCAAAACATGATTAACCTTATAAAAACATGATTAGTCATAATTATGAACAAGAATTTGCAAGATTGAATCAAAAGAAAGAAGTAAATTTTTTTTTATAAAAGGTTCGAAAAAAATACCAAAACCAGGGAGGAGGTGCAGCAGTGGCCGACGGGGTGGCGCGCAGTGGCTACTGCGGTGGTGCGATGGGGTCCGGCGCTGCACAGATCCCAAGGCAACACAAAAAATTTTTTTCCCGAATTTCCGAACAGCAAAAAAAAAATTTTTTTTCTCTTTTCTCTTTTTCAGAAATTTCAACCCCTTTTTTTTCTCTCTAGATTTTTGGAATCCTAATCACTAGTATGATCATGAAATTCTGAAATTTTAGGTTTTATAGGGTATTTATAGGCCCCAAAGTAGGAGTTTGGTGAGGTCCATAAATACTCCTAAATAAATTAGAAAACCTTTGAAAATTCTATTTTTAGAATATTTTTAAACTTAAAAATATTATTTAAGAACACAATTAATTACTTTCAACCAAAACTTATTATTTATTTTATTTATTTTATTATTATTAACTTCTTTTTTTTTAATATGCACATTGATATATTTATTATTTTTCAATAGAAATATTAAAATTAAACGAATAAATTTCAATAAAAATACTAAAATTATACGAGTAAAATACAAAAATACTTTCTAAAAATACGTGAAAATGTGGGGTATTACAGCCCTTCTCAACCTCGACCTCCTTACCCTCCTCCTCCTTAAAAATGAGGATAAGAACATGTGTTGGAATCATTTATGAACCAAAAAAATAAAGCTAATACCGATTATGAGAGGAAAGTAGGTGACCTTGCTACCTTGATTCAGCAAATGCAAGCCCATAATAAAATGATAGAACACCAACTTGCTCAAATTGCTCAGCATGTTGCCGGTTCTACTTCTAACTTCGGAACTCAGTTTTCGGGGTAAACGGTTGTGAACCCAAGGGAGCAAGCGAAAGCCATCCCTCTTAGATCTGGAAAAGAGTATGACAGTCCGGTTATGGTTGAAAATCACCAAAAATTGATGAAGGGGGTGCCTTATTTCTCGATTATGCTAACTTTGAAGTCGAATTAAGCCCGACCAATCAAAGAATTAGCAACGAGGCACCCCCGATAATCTCTAAAAAGGAGCAAGCTAATGCTTCTTTCAAACCTCATGTCCCGACACCCCCCCTTCCCCCATGGGGCAGTGGAACATAAGCTTAATGAGAAATTTGCAAAGTTAACATTCCCTTTTTGCATGTCATGTCGCAAATGCCGGCATATGCAAAATTTCGAAAGCAACGCTTATCTAATAAGAGTCACCTTGAGGAAAGTGCCACTATCTCCCTTCCTATTGAAGTTAGTGCTATTCTTCAAAACAAATTACCCAACAAGCATGATGATCCCGGAAATTTTTCTATTCCGGTAAAAATCGGTGATTTGGATTGTAAAAATGCACTTTGTGATCTTGATGCTAGCGTTAGACTGATGCCTCTTTCTATGGCTAAAAAGATGAATTTTGAGGATATGACACCTACTAGGATGTCTATACAACTAGTCGATCGCTCGGTTAGGTTGCCTCTAGGCGTCTAAGAGAATGTCCCGGTCCTATTTGGACGTTTGCCTTTGTTCCATGCGACTCTGTCATAGTGGAAATGGTGGAGGATACTCGTGTTCCCCTTACCTTAGGTCGTCCATTCTTGAAAACGACCGGAGTTGTTTTTGATGTTAAGATTGGCGTTTAAATTTGAATCTAGGTGTGAGAAAAGTACTATATCTTTCACCAAAACTATGAAAATCCCTATGATGGATGAGATCCATCGCATCAATACATGTTCCTTATAATGGAGGAAGTGGATGACTCTTTAGAATCTCTTATGAATAATAGAAATCTTCTAGAGAACGATGAGGCTAAAGGGTATGAGCTTATTCTTAACCGAACTCTGGTTCATATCACAAATGAGTTCGACGTCCTTCTTATTGAAGGGGAAGAGGAGAGTGTTGTGCCTCCTCCAAAAATCGAACTCAAGACCCTTCCTTCTCTTCTGAAGTATGCCTTTTTAGATTAGAAGGAGTCTTGTCCAGTTATAATTAATGCTAAACTTGATGATTCTTCAATCGAAAAACTTCTCTATGTTTTAAGAAAATATCGAAGTATTATTGGTTACACTACTGAAGACATAAAGGGAGTGAACCCTTCTTTATGTATGCATTAGATTCTTCTCAATGATGCCAATGCTTCATCAAATGAGCATCAAAGAAGGTTGAATCCGAACATGAAAGAAGTAGTGTGAGCTGAAGTGCTCAAACTACTCAAAGCCAGCATCATATTTCCTATTTCTGATAGTAGGTGGGTGAGCCCGGTCCAAGTCATGGCTAAAAAAGGGGGCATGACTATTATTAAAAATGACAAAGGAAAATCGATCTCTTCTTGATCGGTTACCAAGTGGCGCATGTGTATCGATTATAGCAAATTGAACAAAGCCACTCAGAAAGATCATTTCCCCTTGCCATTTACTGATCAAGTACTTGAGCGTTTAGTTGGCCATTCCCATTATTGCTTTCTTGATGGGTATTCCGGGTTCTTCCAAATCCCGACTAATCCCGAGGATCAGGAGAAAACTACCTTTACATGTCCTTTTGGCACCTTAAGGATGCCTTTTGGGTTATGTAATGCCGCATCTACATTTCAGTAATGTATGATGGCCATTTTTCTGATATGCCTGAATCCTCCACAGAGGCGTTCATGAATTATTTTTCAGGTGGAGGTTCATCTTTTGACCAATATTTATCTAATCTTGTTCTAGTGTTAGAACGATGTCAAAGGATGAACTTAGTCCTCAGTTGGGAAAAATGCCACTTCATGGTTGAAAAAGCCATCGTTCTTGGTCATGTCATCTCAAAACATGGTATTGAGGCCATAGAGCGCTTACCCCCGCCTATTAATGTCAAGGGGGTAAGATGTTTTTTGGGGCATGCCGGTTTTTACCTTTGCTTCATTAAGGACTTCTCAAAGGTGTCTAAACCTCTCACTCAGGTCCTTCTTAAGGATGCCCTGTTTGAGTTTTCTAAGGAGTGCCTTATAACATTTGATCAGATTAGTGGCGCTTTAATTTCGGCCCCCATCATATACGCTCCCGATTGCAACCTTCCATTGGAGCTTATGTGTGATGCTTTGGACTTTTGCATTGGGACTGTTCTCGACCAACGGAATGATGGGAAGCTTCAATGCCGTTTACTATACAAGTAAAACATTAGATGAGGCGCATCGGAATTATAGTACTACTACCGAGAAGGAGCTTCTAGTCATTGTGCATGCAATGGAGAAGTTCCGATCTTACTTAGTTGGATCTAAGGTTATCGTTTTTATCGATCATTCGGCTTTGAAATACCATCTTTCAAAGAAGGATGCAAAACCGAGACTTATACAATGGATCTTGCTTCTTCAAGAGTTTGATCTTGAAATCCGTGATAAAAGTGGGGCAAAGAATGTAGTGGCGGATCACTTATCCTGCTTGCCTTTAGTTGTTGTGGATGAGATCACCCCCGTGGATGATTCCTTCCTCGATCAGCAACTAATGGCAGCTATATCCTCCCTACTCCATGGTTTGCGAATTATGCAAACTACCTTAGTGCCAAGGTCATTTCGCCTAATTGGACCTACCAACAGAGACGGAAGTTCCTATATGATGTTCGGAATTACTATTGGGATAATCCCTTATTTTTCAAAAGAGGAATTGATGGCCTCTTTCGACGCTGTGTTCCCGATTCTGAAATTAAGGATGTCATTTTCATGTGCCACTCATCTCCTTGTGGTGGCCACATGAGCTCTAAAAAGATATTAGCCAAGTTTTTGTAATGTGGTTTGTTTCTTTTGGCCAAACATGTTCAAAGATGTTAACATCTTTAGGTTACAGTCAAAAAGGGCTTTAGGTTACGGTCATATTTTTTAGCTAAAGTCCGTTGCATATTCGTTTAGGTAACGGGCAAGGTTGGTTACCTAAAACCAACTTTAAGTAACGGGCGAAATCAACGACCGTTACCTAAAATTGAACTTTAAGTAACGTGCAACAAGGTTAGCCCGTTACTTAAAGTCAGTAGTAGGTAACAGACACCATGAAAGCCCTTTAGCTATAGCTCATTTGGCATCTTAGCCTGTTACTTAAAGTTAGTTTTAGGTAACGGCCACTATGAAAGTCCGTTCACTACAGTTCATTTGGCAGCTTCATTTTTCACCTGTTAATAACGTGCACATTTATGCCTGTTACTTATACTTAATTTTTTCCAAAAAATTGAATAGTAGCAACACCTACGGTAACAATAACAATAATTTCTACTTCACCACTACCTTCTTCCATCCTCCACTCTCCACCATTACCACCACCACTATTAGTATAATCATGCATATAAAGTCCATACATAACACTAATATAGATCTATTATACATTAATTGCTACAATAATAAAAACTGAACATTGTGAATACATAACAATATCATAGATCTAATATAAATCAATCGCAACAATAATAAAAACTGAACATTGTGAACACTGTTACTCAAAGGTTTTTTATAACATTTGAAGACAAGTTGACATTAGAAGGATTCTTGATGACCAAAAGCATATCATTATACATTCCGAAAGAAATCTTCCTTCTTCCCCAAACCCTAGCTCTTGGTCTATAAGTAACATGCCACGTTCTTGTGATTTTTTTTTATGTATCAAGTACTAAGCTTTCCAACACTTTAGTATGTGTCAAAAGAAAGAATATCTAGGTATCAACAACTCAAACTTGTCAATTCTATGCATGAGAATGACCATAAAAGTTAAGTGAGTGAATGAGTTAAGTGAAATTTATAAAAAATCAATATAATTTAGTTAGTAAATAAGTTAGTGAGGGGGTGGATGCATGAGTGTGTGAATGTAGTTGTGACTATGAGTGAGTGGGTGAGTGAGCGAGAGAACGAGAGTAGTATGTTTATTATGGCATACTAATATTAATCATTATTGTCCAAATCAATTCATACAAATACTGAACAAAACAACAAGAAAACACAGATATTAAACAACCATTAAAGTGAAACGATAAAAAATAAAAGAAATCAGCAATTACAAAATAAATAAGTATTGAAATTGAAACTGAGGAAGAAGATAAAATGAAGAAATTGTGAATTCGATAAAAAAAACCACTGTTTAAAAACACAAACAATACGATAAACATTATCGGTGTTGAACCAATATGGTTTTTCTTACCTCCTCCTCTTCAGTATTGTAAGCCTCCATGGCCTTCTCATACACGGCTTTGAGCTCTACAGATTAATCTTGGTATGGCTTCTTCTCCTGCATTGCCACATAATAATAGCATAAGCTTAGCAACATCAAGCTAAAGAATTTAGCATAAACAAGCATCTTGCATACAAACTTGCAACTATTAATTACACCATCTTGCTCCAGCTTCTTTACAACCTACACGTTTCACAAAAGAAAGAAGTCAACAATTGCTCAACCACACTTAAATTTATATAATATGATGATGAAGGTGAACAGGAGATAGGAGTATACCTCCTTCACAACCTTGTAATCAGAATGTTCCTCCTTGTGCACACTTTCAGAAATCCTCCGTGTCAACATTGAAATACATTCGTGATTTTCTCTTAGACAGTAATTTAGCAGTTAGGCTGCTTTAATCAGATTTAAAACCACAAAAAAGGCATCAAATGACGGCAGCATTTTATTATAGCGAGGCAGTTAATTTAAAACATCTTCCCATTCTTTTCACTCAGAGAATCGTACACGTTCGTACAACCAAACTGATGCAAAACTGAAACTTTGAAACTTTTTAAGCAAAACTTATGCAAATAATACCAAAGTTTGGAATTTTTTACTCAAAACTACTATTATAACATCAAAGATTAAAAATTTTTAATTAAAAAAGATGTTCTAACATCTAAGATTGAAACTTTATAAGAAAATATGTTACACAATAGAATCAAATCCCAGAAACGAAACTAAAACAATAAAAATAAAGGGAAAGTACGAAACATTAAATTGAAACTAACCTTGAAGAGATGGAAACTTAAATCAAAAAGTTGATTTTGAAAACACAAAATTCAGAAATTTGTATCAAAAACATCTAATTTAAGGATTTGTTTCAATTCATCTCCTCCTTCAGCTCAATATGAAATTAAACTGAGGACAAAACAAACTAAAAAAAAGAAATTAAATCAACTAATCATTTAATCAAATAAACACAAATGAACAAATAACACAATTAATCTAAAAACAGAAATAAAACTAAAAAACCAAAAAAGTAAGAAAAATAACTGCAAACTCAGATTGAAGGCGGAGAACAACATCAGACCTGGGTAAGGAAGCTACGCGAGAATCCGAGACTTTGGATGGCGGGCAGCTGATTGGAGATACGGGTAGAGGCTTGGTAATTTAGGGGTAACTGTGGGCTAGATTCCTAATCATTGAAGAGAAGAGAGAAAAGAAGGGGTGGAGGATGACAGTTAGAAATGTGGAATGAGTTGATGAGTTGAGGAAATCCCTAAAAAACAAAATATATAATTCCCTCAAAAGGTAACGGGCAACTGTTGTTGGTAAGTGGTAACCTTAATTATGCTTTAGGTAACGTGCATTCTTAAGCCAGTTACATAAAAAATTTTAGGTAACGGGCTCAATTTTAGCCCGTTATATACTATAATTTTAGGTAACAGTTTTTTTCCTGCCCATTAGATAAAACTTAAAGGTTTTGTGTTGTAGGTCTGCCCGTTACCTATAGGGAGTTACCTATAGCAATTTTTCCACTAGTGGTTTGGTCTTTTGTGAAGTCATGTGATTGGTGTCAACGCACCGGGAACCTTTCGAGAAGGCATGAAATGCCCCTTAACAACATTTTAGAACTTGAAATCTTTTGATGTTTGGGGGATGGACTTCATGGGGCCTTTTCCAACCTCCATTGGGAACCAATATATATATATTTGTTGCTGTTGATTATGTGTCAAAATGGGTAGAAGCCATCGCTTCTCCAACTAATGACTCAAAGGTGGTTATAAAACTCTTCAAGGAGAAAATTTTTCCGAGGTTCGGAGTACCTCGGCTTGTTAATAGTGATGGGGGGTCGCATTTCGCCAAGAGAAATCTTCAAGCGCTCCTTGCTAAATATGGGGTGAAGCATAAGGTCTCCTTCGCTTACCACCCTCAAACAAATTGGCTAGCTGAGATCTCTAACTGAGAGATCAAGGCCATCCTTGAAAAGACGTTGATAGGTCTAGAAAGGATCGGTCTACGAAGCACTCCGATGCCTTATGGGCTTATCGGACTTCTTTTAAAACTCTAATTGGTACAATTCCTTATAAACTTGTATAAGGGAAAGTGGTGCCAACTTCTTGTGGAGCTTTAACACCGAGTACCTTGGCTATAAAAACTTTAAATTTTGATTTTCAAAGTGCCGGTGACAAATGAACTCTTGAGCTCCATCCCTTGGAAGAAATATGACTTGATTCTTACGACAATGCTTGTATTTATAAAGATCGAACCAAGGCTTATCATGATAAGCATATCATGAGAAGAGATTTTATGGTGAGAGATAAGGTACTCCTCTTTAATTCGCGATTAAGGTTATTCCCCGGAAAACTTAAATCGCGTTGGAGTGGGCCGTTTGTTGTTCACCAAGTTTTCCCTTTTGGTCAAGTTTGCCTAATTGTGTAACTAGATGACTTTGATGTGACTTCGATCACATCGTAGTTCTTGTTTCTAGAGCATGCTGTCACGGGCCGGAACATTGGAGGGTATTCTGGGGAATTCTCACTTATCCTAAATACACTAGGAATATTGGATATCCTAAAGTTACTAGGAATGTAGGATGTTCTATGTACAATAGGAAAATAAGTAGTCTTAGATGTAGTAGGAAAGGCTAGAATATCCTAACTAGAATAGGGGAGGAAGATGTATATAAATACTTGAGTCATTCAATTGTATATTCAGAAGAAGAAGAGAAGGAGAGGAGGAACTTGGAGAGCACAGTATTCACCTTTGTAAACAAGTGTAGCCTTTATTAGTGAGCATTAATAAAGTTTAATTCCCTCTACCACTTGTGTGTTTTATTGTGTGTTCCTTCCAACAACCATCTTCCACATAAACTTAGAGAGGGTGAGTGTGTGGGGATAACTTGAGCACAAAGGGTGCATTACATGGGGTAAGTGCTAAGGGCTAACGAGATCTGTCCAACGCACTAACACATTCGTCTGGGACGAATACTTGGAAGCTAGACACAAGGGACGTGTCTTGCTAATTGAGATAATCAGCTCAAGGGGTGAGCTACGCAGGCACAAGGAGCGTGTCAAGGGGAAGTCAGACTTGTTCACGACGGGCTGTTGAGTAAGTGTTGCACGGGGTTGACTAGCTTTGAGGGAGTCAAAGTGTCAGCACAAACCAACCCACAGAGACTGAGAGAGATAGAAAGAGTAATATAAGTATTGTATTCAGTTTTCTCTCAAAGGAATAAAACTCATACTCGTAAACTTGTGCTTTTCTTATTCTTTTATTCAAGCTTTCGTTGCATTACTTAGCTATATACTAAGGAAGGGTTAGCCTTGACCAGCATCCAAGGGGGAAGTTAGTGGGCAGCGTGGCAGAAGACTAAGGGGAATTAGTCAGCACGTGACAATGCGCCAACCTCGTGACGTTAAACAAGCGCTCACGAGAGGCAGCCCGCGGCACATGTACATATTTACACAAGTTTTGAGCTCATTTTGAACATTTAAGGCTCCTCATGAACATTTTTTGTGATTTTCGGGAATTTTTGGTCCCATAATCACCTTTTTGAGCTTCCAAGCATGGGAAACCCCTTGGAATCATTTAGTTTAGCTATTGTGATGGTTTGAGTAATGTTTTGTGGTGAAATGGGACTTTTGTGTCATTTTTGGTATGTTTCGATGATTTTTAAGGCATTTTTTGGCAATTTGGATCATCTCGAAATGCATCTTGAGCATTAATAAGCAACACATGAATTGCTCTATGTTACTTGAACTTTTACTTGAACTTATGAAGCCTTCCTATCACTTATTTTGGCTAATAAGTGCAATCGAGGTTTTTCTAAGTCATTTTCTGCTCTTCGGGAACACTGTCCCGAAAAGCATTGGAGACGCCTTCAAACCTCATAAGTCATTTTGACATGTCATATTTATCCATATGATGGTATCATGAAGCTCTCTTAGATTACTTTAGCCTATGGGATGTTTTAGGCATTAAAAACTTGAGTTATGTTGGAAATTTGCTGCAAAAACAACTTCAGTTCAAAGTCTTGCAGGCCTAGCGGCCGTTGGGAAACCCCTACCGGACGTTAGGACATACAGATTTTTTCACTCCAAGCTTCTGTCTTATTTTTTGTATAAAAGAAGATTTTGGGGGGTAGCGCCCGCTCCTATAGAGGAGCGCCCACTAGGCGTAGCACCCACTACCCTGCGGGAGCGCCCGCTAAGGGGTTCGTTTAGGCAGAATATTTTATAAACAAAACAACTTCTTTTATCTCATTTCTCATTTTACAAAACACGAACCTCTTTCTCTCACCAACCCTCACTCTCTTTCAACGTTCCTCCATAAAAACTACATCATTATCTCAAAATTTCTCATCAAAAACACTTAAATGTTCCATTTTTATACTTTTATTTCAAGATTTCATCACAATCTGCATTTTTTTCATGAGCAACAAAGTAAATGTAATTGTGGAAAAATTAGAGTTTCAAACAACTTTCGATTTTGGGCTTTTCTAGTTCGAAACTGGTGTTTATAGAGTGTTTTCACACTCTATTTCTTATCATTTCTTCTTCCTCAACTCAATTTTAGATCTTTTTGGTTATTTTCACTTGATAATGGTTGTTTTTCTTATGAATGTATGCATGTTTTGTTTTTAGTTAATTAATTACTTTAAAATCTTGGTTTTTAGGTTCTTGTTGCTTATTTGTGAGTTTGTTTTTGTTTATTCTTGATTTTACTTAATATTGGTTGAAATTTTGAGTGTATTATTGTCAAAACTCAAGCATTTTTGTTGCTTTTATGTGGATCTTTGGCTTTTGAGGTTGGCATTGATTCATGAACTAGGCTGTTTAGTTGATTAAGGACTTATTTCTTTACAATCTTTTCATTTCCTTTTAGCTTATTATTGTTTGCAACCTTGTTACCGCAATCATCAGAAATATCTCCTCTTTGAGAAAAAAAAAACGAAAGACTTTTGATTTAGACCCCGAACCAAACACACCCCTTGAGGCGGTTAGCCCACCGCCAATTAGAGTCCCAAATCAAGATCGCAAAAAATGGGCAGACTTAAATGAACGTACGTTAAGGGAACCCAGTTCTACGAGGATGCATCTATCAAAGCTTTAAACATTGAAACTGAAATGCAAGTGTTATTTCAGAACCTATGTTTGAAAATATTTGTCCTAACAGAAAACTCCACCCAACCGACATCCACATAACGTACGAATTTCTAAGCACATTTAGAAGAAGGCAAACTTTGGAACCTGCTTATTTTCTTGAGTATGCCATCAATTTCCGAATGTTCAATAATGATTACACTATCACTTTTTCACAACTTAATTCTCACTTTGGATGTGACCCGACCAACCCTATTTTTGAACCTTCAGCAGTCACTGTTCTACGATTCCATCTTCATGAATTCTGGGAACAAACCAAAGGCTATAATAGGTTCAATTCCACCACATCTTTGGCAAATCACATTCACTAACCTAGTGTAAGGCTTTCGCATCAGTTGTTTGGCAATTCTATTTTCTCCAAACAAGATTTAGAGAGATAAACCACACAGAGCTTTGTTTCCTTTAAATTGCACCAAAGCCTAACCTAACCGGGCGCCTCAATATGGGTTGGATGTTTCTTAAGCCATGTAGGGAAATTGTTTCAAATCCTCATATGAAAGGAGAGATTTGTTTGGGTGGGTATATCACCCTTCTTGCTTGTAAGCTAGGCTATACCCACTACTTTCATACACTAGATGAAATGAATGAGGATCTTTTGTTCGATTTAGACGCAATCTCCTCTTCATTGTTTATGCATGAGACTACTAGACCAGATAGGGTTAGTTGGTTAGTAAATAGGAGACACCATTGCTATTTACCTAACCCCTCAGTTATTACCTTCGAAAGGGACTCCCCGTTCCTCATCCCTTTCGAACCCCTTATTCCGGAAGACCATGCCTTGTTTCTAGGAGACACCCTCACCTTCTCCCTATTAAATTCCCTCAATGTCCTCCTTCTCCTCCTCATGTGGCTTGAGCGGGCCCTTCTGGCTTGTAAGTACCTCCTGATATGAGCCAACAAGGCTCATCTGCACCTCATGGTCCTCCTTATTATGACCTTCTAAATGCTTTGAACTTTCTCTCTCTTCAACTAACTGAAATATTCAGTTATATTCAAAACCAACAACAACAATAATAAGAGGAACTTGACTTGGCATTACTTCAAAACAATGCCATGTATCACTACCACGTTTCATCTGGTCATTTTGACCCCTACCTTAACTACCCGTTTTGGCCACCGCAAGAAGGACACGTACCGAGTTGGAACCAAGGCCAACCCACTTTGCCTTATTTTCTTACTCGTTCTAAGCTTGGATATAACTTCCGCGTTTAGATAGGTTGCGATCCTAGGGGCGATCCTAGTATCCCAGGAGACTCTTTGTAATACCCCAGATTTTCACGTATTTTAAGAAACTTTTTTGTACCTTATTCGTATAATTTTAGAATTTTGTATTGGTAAAAATAAGTTCTATAAGAATATTAAATAAAAAGAAACTGATAATAATAAAAAAAAAAAAATAAATAATAAATAAGTATTAATCAAAAATAATTATTTGTAGTCATAAATAATATTTTATGACTTCAAAATATATTAAAAGACTTCTAAAATATAATTTTCAAAGGTTTCCTAATTTATTTTAAGGCAAGGGTCTAAAGGTAATTTCCACTTGCTAGGATAAGTATGGGCTTTTCCATATCCTATTTTGAGGCCTATAAATACCCCCTTAAAACCCAAATTTCATATTCTTATGCTCATATTAGTCATTAGGATAACAAAAATTTAGAGATAACCGAGAAAAAAAAAGGGGGAGAGGATTTCCGAAAAAAAAAAGAAAGAAAAAAAGGCTGCAGTTTCGGAAAACAGAAAAAAATAAAAAAATTTGTGTTCTTGGGATCCGTGCCCAGCCGGACCACCGCCGACTGCCACCTTCCCCTCTTTGGTATTTTTTCGTACTTTTATAAAAATAAAAATTTCCTCCTTCTTTCTTTTTAATTCAATCTTGCAAATTCATGTTCATATTTAACTTTAATCATGCTTTTATAAGTTTTAATCCTGTTTAATAAAGTTATGATTTGTTTTAAGGCATTAATTAAATTGTTGTTCCTAAAATTTTATATTAGGGTTTATAAATCATGCAAGTTATGAATTTTTATGATTTAAACTTCAATATTACGATCATGAATTATTGTTGTGTGAATTTATGATGATTTTATGAAGTTTAGATTGATTTTTAAAGGCTTTGAAAATAAAAGAAATTGCTGTCCAAAATTTATAATCATGAAATTCAATTGAATAAATATTTTGATCATGTTTTGGCTGATGAAAAATTGTTCTAAATTATAGATTGGTTAAATAATTATGTTAGTTGGTTGTAGAAGAGTTTTATCATGAAATTATGATGTTTTTATAAGTTTTTCATGACTTTAAAGTTAATAAATAAATCTGAAATTTTTATAAAAACAAGTTAAAGTAAGTTTAAAGTGTTCATAATGTGCTAGTATATCACATATGAATTCTATGATGTTACATATAAATTTTAGTATGTTTTATAAAGTTTAAAAGTGATTTTAAGCATGTTTAACATGCTGTCCAGAATTTATAAAGTGAATAATTAGGCTTTTAAAGTATTTAATTAGCATAAATTGATCATATAAATTAAGTAATACATTGTATGATTGATTTATGTGGTTTTTGAAGCTTTTCAAGGAGTTATGGTAATTTTATATTGCTGTCCACTTTTCTAAAGTGGCATAAAAATCATACTAAGGTTTTATAAATCATAAATAAGTCCCGAAAACTAAGTAATGATACAATAGAAAGGTAAAATGTAGTATGGAATTGAATAGAGACCATGTAAGGACTGTTTTGGACGAGTTTCTAATATAGAAGTTAGTTTATAGTTGTTGTAGAACTTAGTCAACAAGGTTTTAATTTAGTTTCGGTTTTTCCTTATGTAGGAGACTTTGAACTAGTCTACATCTAGAAGTTGTGGCAGAGCACCGTAACTTTACAAGGTACGTAAGTACTAAAGACAAACACATGAACTAGAATTCATGCTTGGATGATCCTTGATTGTATGAAATATTGCTATGCTTGTTGAATAAGGAATTGAATTTATGTGCATGACAAGTTTATTAGAAGCATTTTTTTTGTAGTATGCTGACATTCCATGTTAAATAGTAATATAAATTTTTATAAGCTTTAATTGGATTGTTATGATCAGTTCAATTTGGCCAATAGTTTATTAATCAGGAAAGGAAGTTATTTTTTTAGTTGCTTAGTTACTTAATAACCAAGAGAGGTAGTTGTGAATTTTTATTCACATGATGAAAAGAAGTTATGAGCAATTATTTTAAACATGTTACCACTCACAGTTTAATGTGTGGTCAAGGAGAAAGTAAGTAATTAGCCACTCACAGTTAATGTGTGGTAAGGGAAGTTCAGTTTAATTAAAGGACACATATGAGTTTATTTTTTTATCTCCTTAAATTAAAGATAATAAATTTGGCTTGCTTGATTTGATGCATGTCTTTATGTGATGTTGTATGTCAGTCATAACATTTCTAAACTGGTTAATGAACTAAAGTGTAAGAGGGCTTGCATCAAAACTCTTGGAACATATATACCTTGAGTATGAACAATTGGGGGGGGGGGGGGNNGGGGGGGGGGGGGGGGGAGTCGTATGGAACAGTGATCTATGTCTTCTAATTGGAGTACAAGACGTTGTTTTTATTGCGCTGGATATCCGTCACTTTAAGTGACATAGTAAAACCTTCTTGGCGATACTTTTTAAGGAGGAAACCCATTCGATGCAGGATCCATAAGTTTATATGTAATAATTAATTTAATTGAGTCCATGTACAGGTAAAAGTTGTCAAAGGTAAGTTGAGTGCATGTTTTATTTCTTAATAGTTGTTGCATAATCTTTAATAGTTATGTACACAGCTTTGCTGACTGTTTATTTTATGTGCATGAGTTCTTCTTGGACTTGCCCTACAATGACCCACTTGTGGTGAGTAGTTATCTAGTAAGAGAAAAGCTGCAGGTACAAGTGGGCATAAGTCATTTCATGATGGGCTGGAGTGAGAGCGCTTGCTGTGTTTTGTAGCTTTACTTTATTTTATTGCTTATGAATGACTAACATTTATTTTGGATGATTGTTTTATTTCTAAAGACTTTTAGTTTTAGTTTTAGTTTTGGTTTTGGTTTTTAAGGGCCATTAATATGGTTACGAAGTGTAATAAGTTTAAAGTTGATTTTTCGTTTGCAGATGGTTTTGGAGTTAGTTTTAAATTGTTTTGGTTTTAAGACCTCTGTTGTAGTACTTTGATAAATGCCTTAGTCGTTATCACGGTGGCGGTAATACTTTGGTTTTTCCATATCTAGAAGTTTAAATAAATACAATCCTTAATTATTATAATATGTTTTCCGGGAAAATAAGAAGTAAGAAGTTAGGAAATTCCAGTGTATTACAAAGTGGTGTCATAGCTTAGATTTTGAAATAAAATAAATTTTATTTTTAGGGTACCCTAAGTTTAATTCTTGGAAAGAGAATTTTCTTATTTTTGAAACTTTTTGAAAATGGAATTTTTCTAAAAATTGTAATTTTCGAAAATTGAAAGTTTTGAAAAACTAATTATGTGTGCAGGTATGCAAGGAATTCAGGTTTTTATTATGTGTTATTGCTTTAATACCATGTGGTGAGCTTGGGTAGGAAGTTTGGGTCTGTAGGATAGACTTTGTTTCTGTTCTTTCATGCATTAAAGTTCATGTTTAAGGTGTTGCTTATGTGAATAGTTGGGTGCAAAGAAAATTGTATGTTAGCCACAAGACATCTTTTTGTAGAATTGCTAGTTTGTTTTGTTTTGTTTTGGGAAGGATGGTCCATTATTCTTATGTTTTGTGCAGGATGTCACATAGTATGCCTAGTAAAGATACTCAAATAGGAACATTAGAGAAGAAAGACTACGAAAGTCTGCCTGAATATGTCTGGAAAATACGGTTCTACTATTGGTACATGAGTATTGTGTTGAAGTTACCACAATGGGACGAGCCTGACCATGTAGCAGCCTCGATTGTTAGGTGTTTGCCCGACCGTTCACCCTATTTAGAAATTAAGGCAAAGATTAGTGATTTCCATTTTGTTGGAGGCCTTCCAAACTATTCTAAGTATAAGGATGCAGTTGGTCAGTGGGGTTGTGATTCGAGGTTCTTGGAGGGGTATATTGCTAAGAAAGAGCAGGAGTATCAAGAAAGGAATGTAAGTGAGGAGACCTCGCCCACACCAAGCCCAGAAGGTAGCCAAGGAAGTGAAGTCCTAATGGTGAAGGAGACTCCTATGAGTTCAAATACTGATGAGTCAACGGATAGTTCGTGTTATGAATTTGAGTACCCAGACCCAGTGATTCCAATATATGTGGACTTGGTAACCGAATCTGAACAAGAGGAAGAAGAATCGGATCCTGAGGAGGACATGGAAGAGGAAGAAGAAGAGACGGATGAAGAAATGGAGGTTGACAGTAAGAATGATCCTGAGTTCATACCAAGGAAATATGTGATGTCAAGAGACAAGAAAGATAATGTGAACGTTTAGAGATTTTGTTTAAATCTAATTTACCTATTGGTGTTTAATGTTTCAGATATTTAGTCGAACAGTTTATGTTATTGTTTACATTAGTTTGAATAAGTGGCGGTGAGCCATAAGAAATGATGAGAAGAGTTAAGTAATAAATTTATTTTATGATTTAAAGCCTCAAGCATAATAGAACCAAGGGAATTATTTTATTTCTTATGTGCTTTATTCTTATTTTAATTGTTGTGTAAACAATCAAAACAAAGTGAATCATTTGCTCTAAAATAATGAAGTCTCTTTTATATGATGAATTGAGAAAGTGTGTTATGATTTATGTTTATGTTGTCCTAACCTGCAGTTAGACATAATTTAATATATGGGTCTTTTTCTCTACAGGAGAAATAGAATGATTGAACGTAACAACAATCAGCTGAATGAAGTAGTGAGGCAATTAGCTACTGTAGCTGAACAGTTAGCTGCCAGAGGAAATGGAAATGGTAATTACCCTGCTGGGGAACTTTTCAAGAAAATTTCTCAAAGTAGGCCACCCACATACCAAGGAGAGCACAATCCAACTATTCTAGAGGGATGGTTGAGAGAGTTTAATAAGTTGTTTGGGGTAGTTGAGTGTCCAGAGGAGCTTAAAGTGAACCATGCTGTGTACTATCTGAGAAGAGAAGCTGATTTATGGTGGTCACAAAATGAGGTTGTAATAAGGGCTTTACTTGGATTTTATTGGCATATGTTTTAGGAGCAGATTCGTAATAAGTTCTACCCCGTGTTTCTTCAAAAACAGAAGGCTGAGGAGTTTCTAGAACTTAAGATGGGAAGTATGCCTGTTAGTGCGTACTACTCTAAGTTCATAGAATTGTCTACATTTGCTCCAAAAGCTGTAGCGGCTGAGAGGTTGAAGGCTAGTCGCTTTGAAAGAGGGTTACCCTTAGATTTACAGTCACAACTAGCTCGATTAATCATTGAATCCTTGGATGATTTATATAGTAGAGCTGCACACTTGTATGCCATAGACCAAAAGAAGAAGGAGGTACGGAAGGAAGGTGAGATGAGGGAGAAGAGGAAGAATGGTGGAGGAAACTTCAACCAACAAGGGAATCATGGTGAATATAAGATACCACGTTTCAACAACAACTTCCAGAGTAATAAGGGAAACTTTGGGAAGCCAAATTTTGGAAATGGGAATAGAACTCAGATGGCTAGTCAAGGAGGGCGTGTGTACTATTGCAAGAAGTGTCCTAATAATCACTCAGGAAAGGACTGTGCATGGAATCTAGTGACTTGTCGATTGTGTAGCAAACATGGACACCGTAAGTATGAGTGCTTCTACAAGAACGAAGGAAAGAAGGGACAAAATTCTCAAGCTAGGGGAAATCCAATTGGGGGACAACAAAAGGGTTTCCAAGGAAATATGGGAGGAAAGGTGACATCTCAAGCCGGAAATAGGAATGGGAGTGGAAATGGAGGAGGACAGACTATGACCTCAAACATTGGAAAACTGAATGTGATGGCTCGAAGTGAAGCTGATGCCAATAAGGATGTGATCACTGGTACTTTTGCTATTCACTCTCTTCTTGTTTAAGTGTTGTTTGATTCTGGTGCAACATATTCTTTTGTTTCTACTAAACTCCTAGAAAAGTTAGAACCTGTGTTGGGAAAAGTAGATGCAATAGATATGTCAATAGTGTTACCTTCAGGACAAGAAGTGCAGTGTTCGAGAAGATTTCACGATGTTCTTATTGAAATTGAGGGAGTGGAGTTTAAGGCTAACCTAATCGAGTTTGTTTTAGGTGACTTTGAAGTAATCCTAGGGATGGATTGGTTGAGTAGACATAAGGCATCAATTCTATGTGAACCATAAAAGATCTCAATGATGAATAAGGGTAAGAAGGTGGGCTGTTGGAGAGCAGGAAGACCAAAACACAACAAAACAATGTTAGTAATGAGGTTTTCTAGGTTTGTGAAGAAAGGTTTTCCAATTTACCTTTGTAGTGTGAGAGATGTGGATCATGTTGAGACTGCTAAGCCTGAGGATATTGAGGTAGTAAGGGACTTTCTTGATGTGTTTCCGGAGGAGATCCCGGGGATGCCACCTAAACGAGAAATTGATTTTACCATAGACTTAGTCCCAGGAACAACACCTATTTCCAAAGCACCCTATATGATGGCGCCTGCAGTGAGTTGAAGGAACAGTTGCAAGATTTGTTGGAAAAGGGTTATATTAGGCCTAGTGCTTCACCTAAGGGAGCACCAGTACTTTTCTGAAGAAGAAAGATGGGAGTTTAAGTTGTGTATTTACTATAGGGAGCTGAATAAGGTGACAATCAAAAATAAGTATCCATTACTGAGGATTGTTGACTTGTTTGATCGATTGAAAGGAGCTACTGTGTTTTCCACAAGGAAAAGGAAGTTTTGTATATGTATCTGGCTATATCAGAGTATACTCTCTCGGTTGTCCTGTTGGTTGAGAGGGACGAAGTTCAACTGCCAGTTTACTTTGTCTGCCATATTCTTCCAAAAGCTGAATTGAGATATGCCACGATTGAGAAGTTTGGATTAGCATTGTTTTTAGCAAGCAGAAAACTGAGGCCCTACTTTTTGTCCACCAAATAATTGTTTACACGAATTAGCCGCTTAAGTCATGCCTAACCAAAGAATCTTCTGGTAGGATGCTTAAGTGGGCTATCGAGTTGGCTTCATTTGAGATTTCGTATGAACCTAGGAAAGCGATTAAGGGACAAGAATTTACTGACTTTATTGTAGAAATGACCAGGCCACATATCGAGAAGCCAGGTATTGATCACTGGACACTGCATGTTGATGGGTCATCCACCCAAAATGGGTGTGGAATGGGAATCATATGCAAATCCCCTGAAGGAGATTTGTATGAGTATGCAATGAGGTTCAAATTTCAAACTTCGAACAATGAAGCTGAGTATGAGGCCTTAATTGTAGGAATTAAGATGTGTAAAGCCGCTGGTGCTAAAAAGATAGAGGCTATGTCCGATTCACAACTGATTGTGAGTCAATACCTGGGAGACTATGAAGCCCGTGATGAGGGCATGAGCAAATATTTGCAAATGTTACAAGAAGAAGTTAAGGATCTCGAAAGTTTTGAGTTAATGCAAGTCCCCCGATCTGAGAACAATCGGGCCGACGCCCTGTCCAAGTTAGCTAGTTCTGCTATAGGAGACTCACCCCGAACTGTTTTTTTTGGGAGGTTAAGGAAAAGAAGAGTATAGATAAGAAAAGAGATGTAAACTTCATTAGCAGGGGAAGTTCATGGATGGATGAAATCATTGCTTATAAAACAAATGGAACTTTGCCAGCTGATACACAACAAGCTAAGTATGTCAAGGCCAGAGATGCGTGGTTTGTGTTATTACAAGGACAATTATACAAGAAATCATTTACTCATCCCGTTATGTATCCGCTGTTGAAGTGCATCACTCCCGAGCAAGGTAAAGAAGTTTTGGAAGACATTCATGAGGGGTTTTGTGGGTTTCATATAGGGGGACGAGCCTTAGCTGAAAAGGCGCTTCGCACAGGGTATTACTAGCCGTCACTGAGGCAAAATGCTATGAATTATGTCAAGAAATGTAAGAAATGTCAGATGTATGGAAACCTACATCACCAACCAGCTAATATTTCAAGCTCAATCATCAGTCCACTTCCTTTTGCCAAGTGGGGCATGGACATCCTTGGGCCATACCCTCAGGCCTTAGGGCAAAGAAAGTATGTGTTGGTAGCTGTGGACTACTTCTCCAAATGGGTGGAGGCAGAACCGATGAAGAATATCAAGCACACAGATGTATAGTGGTTGATATGGAAGAACCTTATCACAAGATTTGGAGTTCTGCAATCTATTGTGTTTGATAATGGTCCGCAGTTCGAGACACCACAATTGAGAAAATGGTTGGAAGACCAGGGCATCTCTGCTAACTTTGCTTCCGTAGGCTATCCTCAAGCCAATGGACAAGTTGAAGCTTTCAATAAGATAATCAGTAATGGACTGAAGAAGAAACTTGAGAAAGAAAAAGGACTGTGGGTTGATGAGTTGTATAACGTGTTGTGGTCAATAAGAACAACTATTAAGAATTCAACGGGCGAAACTCCCTTCATGTTGGTGTATGGAGCCGAAGCTGTTCTTCCCATTGAAATGTGTGAACCCACTCTCCGAGTAATGCTCTATGTGAGCACGCAAATTGGGAATTGATGAAAGCTGCTCTTGACACTTTACCTGAAGTAAGGGGCAATGCCTTGCTTAGACAACAAATATACAAGCTTCGGATGAGAACGCAAATTGGGAATTGATGAAAGCTGCTCTTGACACTTTACCTGAAGTAAGGGGCAATGCCTTGCTTAGACAACAAATGCACAAGCTTCGGATGGCAAGAGAACACAACAAAAGGGTTAACCATAGGCCGATGAAGCTTGGGGATTTGGTTTTGAGGAAAATGGAAGCTATAGGAAGAGCTAATGAGCAAGGCAAGCTGACTCCGAACTAGGAGGGACCTTATGAAATCATTGAAGTTGTTCGAGATGGTACTTATCTTAGGAGTATAGATGGGTATGAGTTGCCACGGACCTGGAATGCTAATAATTTGAAGAAGAATTACATGTAACCTTGAGTTATGAAATCAGATGAGGAGGCTAAGGCCATATTAATGGGATTATGTTTGTATTAAACTTGGCTACGAGCCATAATTAATGAAAACTCTATTCCCATGTATGTAATAATACAACTTATTGCATCTCATTTTGCTTAGTAAGCAAGACTAGGGCAAGATCCCAAACTCATACTTTGTCACTTAAGCAAAAGAGACTTAAGGCAAAGAAAGTAGGACTACGAGCCTTAAAGAATTGACCAAGAGTCTTAAAACTATGATCAAGGGTCTTTAAGAAAAAGGGCATTGCCCCATGAATTAACCACAGGTTAATGTTTGGAAACTAAAAGCAAAAAGAGTCTTTTTACCAAACAAGGGCACGTACCCTCGTAAGTGATCATGAATCACCAAAGTTAAAGCCTAACATCTATAATATTTCCTACATAAGGGAAAAAGTCATTAATAGGGCAATGCCCCCATATAAAGCTATTAATAGGGCAATGCCCCATACATGTCTGTAGTAGGGCAAAACCCTTACTACGGATAGATTAATATCAGTTTCGATCCCTAAGTTTAAGGGTAATCAATATGATTGATTGATTCATCACTTCTACTCAGTAATGAATCAATCAAATTCTAAAATTCATAAACTCAGGGATCTCACTATTACGGTAAAGTGCATTTTTAAAATCACATGAGTTAATAAAACAATGAACACAAGAGTTCAAGGTATTTTCATAATCATATGATAAAAGTGAAGTGTCGTTTAAGGTACATAATTAGGTCACCACAGGGGAGACCGAATTTATTACCTAAACCATTATGTTTGGTATACCCGGTGTTATACAGTGACGCCGAGTAGGCCAAAATTTGATTTGAACTTGTTAAACTAGGGCACCTAAAGGGGAACCGAGTTTAATACCTAACCAGTTGGATTTGGCACATTAGGAGTTATACGATGATTCCGAATGTGCCAAAAGATGATTCAATGACACCAGATGAATTAATATGATTTGACACACCCGGTGTCATGTGGTGACACCGGACATGCCAAAACTTGGATCAATCGTATTTAACTAGGTCTCTCATGGGAGGCCGAGTTTAGTACTTTACTTCTTACTTTTGAAACATCCGGTGTCATACGATGACACCAGATAAATTAATATGATTATAAGCGAAGTATGATATGTTATGATATTTTATGAAATTGTCGATTATTAAAGTATCAAGTCTCTAAGGGAGACACTGATGAGATAAAACTTGGAGCTTTTTAAGTATATTAGATTTTAATGTCTTTTCAAGCTTGGAGTTCTATTTAATGTTTTTCTAAGTTAAAAAGATGAAAGTAAGTGAATAAACTAAACTTTCGGTTACACTCATGAATTTGATATGAGTCCTTAACTTGATGAAAATCTCAAAGTTATGAAATCTCAGAGTTATAGAAATTTCTAGGTTCTTATAAGTTTGAATCTTGCAGTAAACTATTCAAAGCACTCATACATATATGTTACCCATAATAGATACATGTGAAATGCATAAGGTAGTTTATAAGTGTCTAAGTTAAATAAGTAAATGTGCTTGTTAATTTCTTCAATAAGTTTTTATAAGAAGGTAAAAACATATAAGTTTCTTAAAGCATAACACTTGAAAACTAATCGTTAAAGGTCTTATGAACTCCCAAAATCTATAAGAGTCATACAACTATAAGCTGCTAGCTGGTTTGATATATAAAAGCATAGAAAATAAAACCAAGAAAGATAAGAGATGCAATTCTAAGACATCAAATTTCACAAATAAAAATGCACGAAGGCACAAATGTATGATACAATAAGTTGGAATAAAAACCAACAATAAAAATTGAGATTGTTAAGAGTTATACAAGCCAATAAGTTGGTAATCAAAGAAGTTAATATTCAAGGGGCGGTTGGTGTTGGTTGATCAACAGTGGTAGAGACAGTGGTGTCTGCTCCAACACCAACTTCTTTCTCATTCATGTCCTTCTCTTCATCCCCACCATAATCTGCTTCAGCACCACCTTCCCCATCATCTTCATCTTCGGTATCTGAGAAGGTGAAAGGACTAGGGGGAGCGTCTCCACATAGCTTTGCCAGGTGAGCCCGGTAGCATAGTCTAATTGATTTTCAAAGTATTGGTAGGGAACATACTCCTCCAGACCGAGTTTCCAAGCCTCAAAGATCTTTTGGAGGTATTGAAGTCGAAAGATGATCTGTAAGGAGTAACATCACAAGTTAGGAACAAAAACAATGAAAGTTTGCAAAAAAAAAAAAAGAAAAAAGAAAAATAATAATAATAAATTTTTTTAAGTGTTGGAGACTATACCTCCATGCAGCTGTTGAAACATGGACCCAGCTGTCCGTCCAGAATCCCTCTAAGGGATTCCTTGAACTCTTTGTCTCCGCACCGGAGAATCTCTCTAATGACTTCCTTCCTATAGTTGGAGTCAAAGGTTTTGGAAGTGGAAGGGACGTCACACTCTTCGTCAAGGAAGTCCCTGTCCGAGTCAGCAACATCTGTAGTTGGAAAGGGAATGGTTATGGCACGAGGATCTCTAGGAGACCTAATGAAGTCTCCAGACCGAGTACTTGACACAGTAGTAACAAGATGACGAACGAATTTGATACCTGATGCCATAGTAGCTTCAACATACTCAAGAGGCATGTTGTTTCTAATAGCCTCCTACATGCCGGCTGCAGAGTCCTTGTCTGGAGGGGGAAGGTCGTTGGGGTCCTTTAAGGAAGGATCCTTTTGTGTTCCACCAATGGTGAGACCAGCACGCCTGGCCTCATCTTGCTCCCATGGAGCCAGTAGTCCGTTCTCCGTCTCATAGGGATTTTCGAAGGGAGGGACAGCTGGGGAGGAACGAACAAATTTATCCTTCCTTGTGTAATGGGACTCAGAAGGAGGAGTAATGTTCGTAGGCCGAGAAGGAGAGTCTGAAGACTCACAATTGATCAAAGCAGATGGCTTTGACTTTTTGGAGGGTTTGGTGATGAGAGGAGAAGTTGAACTGTCTTTTCTTTTGAGCTTCATGAGGATGGGTTTTATTTTTTCTTTCCCCTTTTCCTTTTCTTTTTTGTCATCTTTCTTTTCTTTACCCAGCACTAAAGGCCCGGTACTCCTTGTTGAATGAAAAATAAACCAAGTGTAGGTGATTAGGAATGAAAAATAAAAACTTCACCAACACAAGTCTGTAAGACCATAAGACACCGAGTATGCCAAAAGCTCATTCAGGGATGGTTAACTTGGTTATCTATGAGATAAGTAAGTAGAAGAGTAAAAGTACTTAAAGGTCGAATGTTCCAAAAATTCATTGTTATAAATTAAACTCACCCTAATTCATTGAAAATTGCCAAAAGGAGATTGACACTTCTTTATCTCGGTCACTTACGAAGAGATTGAGTATAATTAGAAGACTTATTACTTTTGACATATCCGGTATCATATGGTGATGCCGGATGTGCCAAAATTTTATTCAACCCTATTAAACTAGGTCACCTAAGGGGAGACCTAGTTTGATACTTTATTTATCAACTTTGACACACCCGGTGTCATATGATGATAACAAATGTGCAAAAATATGAAACAATCTTATTAAACTAGGTCACCCAAGGGGAGACCGATTTTAATGATTAACCTATTAACTTTGACACATCCGGTGTCAAATGATGACACCGGATGTGCCAAAACTTGATCCAACTCTATTTAACTAGGTCACCTATGGGGAGACCGAGTTTAATTCTTAAACAATAGAGTTTGACACACCTGGTGTCATGTGATGACGCCAGATGTGCCAAAACTTAATTCAATACAATTAAACTAGGTCATCTAAGGGACGACAGAGTTTAATTCTTAAACAATGAAATTTGACACACTCGGTGTCATGTGGTGACGCTCGATGTGCCAAAATTTTATTTAACCCTATTAAACTAGGTCACCTAAGGGGAGACCTAGTTTGATACTTTACTTACCAACTTTGACACACCCGGTGTCATACGATGACACCGGATGTGCCAAAGCATGGAACAATCTTATTAAACTAGGTCACCCAAGGGGAGATCGAGTTTAATGATTAACCGATTAACTTTGACACATCCGGTGTCAAATGATGACACCGGAAGTGCCAAAACTTAATTCAACTCTATTTAACTAGGTCACCTATGGGGAGACTGAGTTTAATTCTTAAACATTAGAGTTTGACACACCCGGTGTCATTTGATGATGCCGGATGTGCCAAAACTTGATTCAATACTATTAAACTAGGTCATCTAAGGGAAGACCGAGTTTAATAATTACTTTATAAAATTTGACACATCGGGTGTCATATGTTGACACCGGATGTGCAAAACTTGATTAAATTCTTCTAAAATTTGTCACTTCCGGTGTCATATGGAGACGCCAGATGTGCCAAAGTATGAATCAAACCTATTAAACTAGACTACCTAAGAGGAGGCCGAGTTTAATACTTAATTTATTAAATTTGGCACATCCGGCGTCTAATTGACACCGAATGTGAATAACTTAGAAAATTTTATACTAGCCAAATTTTATAAGTTGATACATCAATATGGTTGATTAATGAGAGGTTTACATGCACTAAGTTCGTATATGGAGCTATACCGAGTTCAATATGGAAAAGAGCAGATTTGGCAGACTCGGTAGTAAAATGAAATCAAACTTACCTCAGTAGAAGCCTTGGCTTAGAAATTCTTGTTGATCCATTCGCCCTTTCTTTTCGTCTGGAAGTTCGTCTAAAGCCTTGGCTGCTGATGAGGCTATCGCACACCTACCAAAGATAAACCAAACGACACTAACTAATGCAGCTAGGGAAGTAAGGATCGAATCCTCAGGGAAGCAATTGAACTCTATTAGTTCTAAAAAGCTTAAACCGTACAAAGGGCCTTGGTTGAGAAATGTTGACTAACTAACTGACTACTGATTGACTGCTAATTAATTACGAGAAATGACGAAGATTAAAAACAATAAATTAAGCCTAGGGTCATTCGGGTCACCAAGAACAACTAATGGATTCACTAACACAGATCGTTCAATCTCACAATTATCATCAAATTAGGGCTCACTAATTCTCTCGAATTTAGACTCCCTCGAAACTCATCTAGCGCTCATGCCTAGACTAATTCCGCCTATTATTCAGTGGTCTTATTGTGGTATTTTTAACTCTCGGCATCAAATTCAACAATTACCAAAATTACAACTAAATCTGCGCACAATTTAATTGTAAACGAAAAACCCAATAACAGGAATTTGACTAATAATTACGAAATTGAAACTATCTAAGTTGATTAGTCCATTAATTAGTCAAGGTTTCCCTAACCCTAGAAATTTCACTACTCACTCATGAATATGAAAAACAAAAGCAAACATAATTATAGAATTCATAATTAAATTCATGAAGTAATAACAATTAAACTAATTAGCATCAACAATTAACTAAATTAATTAAGCTAATGAAATCAAAAAGCATAAATTAAACTAAGTAAAAAGAATAAAAGCAAAAGAATTACCAAATTGAAGAACAAATTGAAGAACTTGAATTGAATTGAAAATTATTGTTGAGAACAAAACCCTAATTCCCAAATTAATTTTTTAAGAGAGAAAAAGTGCTTAAAATAAAACCTAAGAGTCTAATTCTAAATTATTAAAGGCATAAAGTTCTCTAGCCTAGAAAGTCGTGCCTTTAGTACCCAAAATTGGGCTTACAAAGTCAAAGTACGAAGAAAATAAAAGAAAAATAAAAATCCCGGAAAACGGCTGATGCGGGCGCATAGGAGATTTGTGCGCCCGCATCAACCTCCCAGAACGCCTTTCCAGCTGAATTTCTCTTTAAATGCGGGCGCATGTCACTTTTATGCGGGCGCATAGAGACCTCAGAAGCTTATTTTTTTCTTTTCTTCTTATTTCTACATGATTTCTTCAAGACTTGTTTCCATAGCTTTTTGGCATGCACTCCCGTGCATATATCATTCTTATTCCGTCCAATCTTCTCAGCTTCGTTCCGAACCTCGGTTTCCGTGCTCCTGAAATTACAAAACACACCAAAACCGAGCATAACAACCGCAAACGATAAAATCAAACTAAAAAGCTCTAAAATTGCCGCAAATCAATCAAACTTGGCAAAACACTTGAAACTAGCTAAAGAACATCAAATGAGCTAAAACCAAGCCAGCATCACAACTATTAGGCACAAAATTGGCCCGAAACAAGGGGAAATACACAATAAAAACCGCACATATCAAATTCCCCCAAGCCAAGCCTTTGCTCGTCCCGAGCAAAGATAACGAAATGACTTTCACCCCATAAAAACATACGCATCACAACTCAAGGATCCTTCCGAGTTTACTAAGATCAAAGCAAGTCAAATGCTACACATTCCTAAGCAAAAGTCAAACAAAGCCAACCAAGCAAGTTTAATGAATCGATGACTAGAATAGCTCACGGGTTGTCACTCCACACAATTGAGCGTCTAACAATGTAGCTCACCCTCACCACCCAACCATAAGAAAATGGAATGCAAATGCAATAAAGTGTTTAAATGCAAGTTTTGAGGAACCCAAATCCACATCTCACACCTCATGCAAGTGTTTAAAGGTATACACTCAATCCTAAAGTCGACTCGAAATACAATTAATACTCTACGACCTTGCCAAAAGACTCTTCCACAATCAACCAAAGCATGCACATGAAGATCAAAGAGGACTTTATAAGCTTGTAACGTAAGGCTAGGGTGAAGGGTAAGATAAATTTGGGATAATGTGGCTGAAAATGCGGGGTATACGCATATAAAACATCGGAGACTCACCAACACATCATACAATAACATCAATGTCTCCCATCATCCAATTCCAACCGAATCAAACCAAACTTTTAGATTTTCATTCACTTCACACCTTTATTTTCATTCAAAGCACAAATATAAACCAAATTCAAGCTTTTCATTCATCCACTTCAATTTCAACTTGTTTTTCTTTTTTTCAAAAAATTTTTTTTCTTTCAATTTCATTGCTCTTTTTTTTCTTTTTAGTTTCACGACTCTTAATAGTTAGCCATTAAGACCAAACCATCACACGTACATAACTGGACTCCAAATCACATTTAGAAACCAACACATTGTGTTTTAAAACACAATTCCAGTCATTGGTACGCAGAGCCTTAATGTGAAACTTATAGAACCTCCTGTACATCAAAAATCCACGATTTTACCAAATCCTCCAAATACACCATCACAACAATCAACAACCACAATAAACCACAATGTGACTCCCCCAAGCCAAGCTTGGGCATACAACATGTCATCAAACACCAAGGCCAAAAAGGGTTGTAATGCGGTTAAATTTTGTGAGGCATATAGGCTTAAGAAAACACGGGATCAAAGGGAAAAAATGTTCAGCATGAAAATCCTAATAATGTATCTGAAAGCTCTAGCAACAATTGAATGCCTCTTATCATGCGCAACATGCAACAAAACCTCAATTAAAAGTTACTAAAGTCCAATGGCAAACCCAAGATCATAAATGCACCAGGAACTGAGCACACATGAAAAGAATACAATTTAATGTAGCCTATAAGATCAAAAGTGGCTCAAATCCTCCCGCTAACACAGTTCAAGTCCAAGACCCAAGCAAGGTTATACAGAGTTGACAAATACAAGGAATGCTAGCAAGTTAAGACAAAGTCATGCTCGGCAAATCACATAAGTAAACTCATCCGAATACAAGCATCATGAAGTTTTCATAATTTGGATTAATCTGATTCCTGCTGCATTGGAAAGTAGACTCATAGAGCTTTCCAATGGTAGGTCATACGTCTCGTGGAACGTCCTAGAGAAAAAGTTATGACCGTTTCCAAATGACATTCTTGCGCAGATGCGGGCGGGAAAAAAATCTGGACTTCTGGAGGTCTGATGCGGACGCATAAACTTCCCATGCGTCCGCATCAACCATCTTCACTAAATTTTCTGAACTTCTGGGGGTCAGATGCGGGCACATAAAACCCCCATGCGTCCGTATCTACCCTGTTTCACCCGATCACTTTGTTTTCTTCTCTTTGACACTTAACAAATTTTCACTTTCTCTTTTTCACTCACCTTGACCTTTACTTAGACTTTAAACTTCGGAATTCTACCGAAAACCCCTAGTTACTCAATTATACACAAAAACACACGAACACAAACTAACTAAAAATTACGAAAATAAACTAAAACAAACCAAAAACACACAAAAGGAGTTAAAAAGGGATAGAAAGCTCGGGTTGCCTCCCGAGAAGCGCTTGTTTAGGGTCATTAGCTTGACCATGTTACCTCATAGCTCATGGAGGATCGAAGAGTGAACGTGAACTACATTTAGTTAAATAATCAAAGCAATTAGGAGTTATTGGTTGCTCAAATGCTTCACGTTCCTTGTTAAAAACCTCATCATTTTTCGTATTCATATTACAAGCATGAGAAGATTGTTTTCGAGGTTTCCGACGTTTCTTAGGACGGGATTTCCTTTTCTTTTGATCATGACATAGCTTTTTATTAACACTATCTTCATCACCTGCAATAGAATCCAAACACACAGAGGCCTCCAAAAGATCCTTTTTAGGGGACCGAGGCAAGTCATCAAGAACAATTTCATTAAGAGTACAAATTGCATGACATGATTGTTCTATCATAGAACTTTTCAATGCACTATCAAGGTTGAAGGTACCCTTGTCATCTCCTACAGAAAGAGTCAAATTACCATTTTTGACATCAATAACAGCACCTGCAGTGTGTAAGAATGGTCTACCAAGTATAATCGGAATATGAGCATCCTCATCCATATCTAACACAACGAAATCAACAGGAATAAAGAATTTCCCGACTCTCACCGGGACATCCTCTAAAATACCTTTAGGGTACTTCACTGTCCTATCTGCCATCTGCAAAGTGATGTTAGTAACCTTTAAAGCACCCATATCAAGCTTTTTACAAATAGATAAAGGCATGACACTAACACTGGCCCCTAAATCACATAAAGCTTTGTCAATAAACAAGGGGCCAATGTTACAAGGAATAGAAAAACTTCCCGGTCTTTCACTTAGGTGGGGACTTGTTTTGCAATATAGCACTGCACTCCTCCGTAAGTGCTACGGTCCCACCACACTCAACTCACGTTTCCTGCTCAAAATGTCTTTCAAAAATTTAGTGTAAGTAGGAATTTGAGTTATCAAGTCAGTAAATGGAACAGTAACCTGCAAATTCTTAACAATAGCTAAAAATTTACAGAAATGATTATCGTTCTTACTCCTGGTCACCCTGTTCAGAAAGGGCAACCTAACCTGTGACCTCGGGATAGTATCAATCGATGTGTCATCTACCTTCTCCTTAGGTGCTTCAGCCTCCTTATCTGGAACTGTCTCTAAATCTTCAATCACCACATCACTGGTCTTCTTAGCTCCACCTGCAACATCAGAATTAACATCATCAATAGGCATTTTCGGACCCTCAGAAGTAGTTCCACTTCTCAAAGTGATGGCATTGACATGGTCCCTCGGGGGATTCTGTGATGCCTGTGATACTAGAGGTGTAGGTTGTGATGGAGGTGGCCTGGTTGCCTTTGAGCAGTGGATTGTGCAATCTGAGCTATCTGAGTCTCCAGGTGCTTGTTGTGAGCCTGCATTGCCTCCATATTTTTCTGCATTTGCAACATCATATTCTTCAGCTCTGAGATTTCTCCACTAGGTTGAGGTGGCATTGGCGGTGCTGATAGTGGTGGCCTGCTGAAACCTGGTGGGTGTGGTGGTACATTTCTCTACATCTGCTGGGGTGCCTGCTGAAGTGGCATAGCTTGATGAGGATTCTGGACATTGTTGTTGTTCTTGTAGGAAAAGTATGGGTGATCCTTCCAGCCCGGATTGTATGTATTAGAATATGGATTGTTTTTGTAGGCTTGGAAGGCACGCACTTGCTCTACTGAACTGGTACATGACTGGGAACTATGACCGAACGAACCACAGGAATCACAGAAAGGATCAGTACATCCCGAAAGTGCAGCTACAGGTGATGGTGGAGGAGCTGTAGTACCAATCTTGTCGAGTTTCTGACTTATGGCATTTATCTGTGCAGCTAAACTCTCATACTTATCATCAACTACATGTTTTCCACCCTTCTTGGAATGCCCTCTAAGGTTACCAAACTGTGAATTATGAGTGGCAATTTCATCAATCAGTTCATATGCAGCGTTAACCTCCTGGTTCATAAATCAACCATTAGCAGCAGAATCTAACAAAGCCCTACTCTCATTATCCAACCCATTGTAGAATGACTGAACTAGAAACCATTTCTCAAGCCCATGATGAGGACACATTCTCAATAACTCCTTAAACCGTTCCCAAGCATCATATAGTGACTCATCTATCTCCTGATTGAAGTTAATAATTTGGCTCCTCAATAAAGCAGTTCTCTGTGGTGGGTAGTACTTCCTCTGGAAAGCAAGAGCTAAATCCTCTCAACAATTAATGGTAGCCATATTGAGATCATTCAACCAGGTTCTAGCCTTGTCTTTCAACGAAAATGGGATCATTCGCCTCCTAATGTAGTCCTTAGAAACGTTCATTTGCTTGATAGTATCACAGTATTGAAGGAAATTCTGCAAGTGTAAATTCGGATCCTCCTTCAATGTCCCTGAAAATTAATTTCGTTCAACCATATTCACAAGAGCTGGTTTCAGTTCAAAGTTAGCAGCATCGGTATCAGGTACTGAATAACCTCCAGCCATAGACTCTGCACTAGGCATGGAATAGTCTCTCAATGAACAGGCTGCAGGTGGTGGTGGTGGAGGTGGTGGTCCTCCACCCTGTCCTTCTCCTTCGGCGGCCATTTCAACCTCTAAATACCCTTCAAACAGCAGATTGAAGGTAAACTCAAAAAATTGAGACAAATCAGAAACAGTTTCCTCCACAGATCGGGGAAGAAATATTCGGCGTCTACTACGTCTCAACCGCTTCAAAAATACTCGCTCGGGCTCAGGGAAAATGAAAGTATCAGGCTCGTGGTCGTTTTGCATAAACCTATGAACCTGCACACAATGAAAACTCCGAGCAAAGATAAGAAACAGCCCCAAAGAATTGAATAGTTGAATGAATAGTTCTTTGAGACTAAGAAAAGTAAAAAGAAGACGGTATAAACCCGACTAACAGAATTAAAAATTGCCTCCCCGGCAACGGCGCCAAAATATGATGAGGCTATCGCACACCTATCAAAGATAAACCAAACGACACTAACTAATGTAGCTAGGGAAGTAAGGATCGAATCCTCAAGGAAGCAATTGAACTCTATTAGTTCTAAAAAGCTTAAACCGTACAAAAGGCCTTGGTTGAGAAATGTTGACTAACTAACTGACTACTGATTGACTGCTAATTAATTACGAGAAATGACGAAGATTAAAAACAATAAATTAAGCCTAGGGTCATTCGGGTCACCAAGAACAACTAATGGATTCACTAACACAGATCGTTCAATCTCACAATTATCATCAAATTAGGGCTCACTAATTCTCTCAAATTTAAACTCCCTCGAAACTCATATAGCGGCTCGCGCTCATGCCTAGACTAATTCCGCCTATTATTCAGTGGTCTTATTGTGGTATTTTTACCTCTCGGCATCAAATTCAACAATTACCAAAATTACAACTAAATATGCGCACAATTCAATTGTAAACGAAAAACCCAATAACAGGAATTTGACTAATAATTACGAAATTGAAACTATCTAAGTTGATTAGTCCATTAATTAGTCAAGGTTTCACTAACCCTAGAAATTTCACTACTCACTCATGAATATGAAAAACAAAGCAAACATAATTATAGAATTCATAATTAAATTCATGAAGTAATTAACAATTAAACTAATTAGCATCAACAATTAACTAAATTAATTAAGCTAATGAAACCAAAAAGCATAAATTAAACTAAGTAAAAAGAATAAAAGCAAAAGAATTACCAAATTGAAGAACTTGAATTGAATTGAAAATTATTGTTGAGAACAAAACCCTAATTCCCAAATTAATTTTTTGAGAGAGAAAAAGTGCT
This sequence comes from Suaeda aralocaspica, assembly GCA_016808085.1. Classification (NCBI taxonomy): domain Eukaryota; kingdom Viridiplantae; phylum Streptophyta; class Magnoliopsida; order Caryophyllales; family Amaranthaceae; genus Suaeda; species Suaeda aralocaspica. Next base: position 135,608 of record PYUH01000265.1, on the reverse strand, counting down.
TAAAATAAAACCTAAGAGTCTAATTCTAAATTATGAAAGGCATAAAGTTCTCTAGCCTAGGAAGTCGTGCCTTTAGTACCCAAAATTTGGCTTACAAAGTCAAAGTATGAAGAAAATAAAAGAAAAATAAAAATCCCGGAAAACGGTTGATGCGGGCGCATAGGAGATTTGTGCGCCCGCATCAACCTCCCAGAACACCTTTCCAGCTGAATTTCTCTTTAAATGCGGGCGCATGTCACTTTTATGCGGGCGCATAGAGACCTCAGAAGCTTATTTTTTTTTCTTTTCTTCTTATTTCTTCATGATTTCTTCAAGACTTGTTTCCATAGCTTTTTGGCACGCACTCCCGTGCATATATCATTCTTATTCCGTCCAATCTTCTCAGCTTCGTTCCGAACCTCGGGTTCCGTGCTCCTGAAGTTACAAAACACACCAAAACCGAGCATAACAACCGCAAACGATAAAATCAAACTAAAAAGCTCTAAAATTGCCGGAAATCAATCAAACTTGGCAAAACACTTGAAACTAGCTAAAGAACATCAAATTAGCTAAAACCAAGCCAGCATCACAACTATTAGGCACAAAATTGGCTCGAAACAAGGGGGAAAACACAATAAAAACCGCACATATCAGCTGCAAATTAAAACATTAAATGTTAAGTATCATATCAACTGAAATGTTTTATGAAGAAAAAGGAGTGAGACCTACCAGAATCAGTTCCATGCACTAACCCACAAGCTTCTAAAAACTTCTGATCAGTGAAGAGATATTTAAAGGGAATCCAGGAGGACGGGATCTCATAGGACATACCCTTATATGTCCTAGAAGTCTTTGTAAACAGGTCTAAAATGGCTAGGTCAGAATCAGTCAATTTGGGAGGGTTAGACACTTTGCCCTTATACTTGGGACTCTCATTCCATTTCACTAGTGGAAAAATTGACATATGCTACAATACATATGCTCCGGTCATTTGAAAACCGGAGCAAAAAGTTAATAAAAAATCCCGCCATTATTATTTGCATCGGTTATTTGAACAAAGGAAGCAAAAAAAATCACATACTCCTGTTTTTTATTTAATGAGTCGGAGTAAAAAGTGCCCAAACTATTAAAAAAAGCCCAAATAAATACGAAATATAAAAGCTAAAAAAACCCTAACCCTCATTCAGTCTTTTTCCTCTCTCAATTTTTTCGTCCTCCTCTCTAAAACTCACCTTCTCACCTGTCACCACCATCTCTCTCAATCTTTCATTTCTCCTCTTCCTCTCAATTCACTTCTATCAATTCGCCACCACCAACAACATCTATTACGATCTTTCGTCAATTCGTCATGGTTAGTGTTAGTTTTTCCTATATTGCTTTGGTGGTTAATTAAATCTATGGTTTTGATGAAATTTCCCTATTTGTTTGGTAATTCTTTTCCTTTCTCGTTTTTTATGAGTTTTGATGTATTTCGATTGCTTTTTAACAGAAAATTCTGTGTTTTAGGGTTTAGGTTGTTGTTTGGGTTTTACGTTTATGGCTCTCGATTTTAAATTGAAGTTTATGGTACAAATTTATTTTGAAATATTAATGTTGGTTTTTATATTATGAATTTAATCTAAGATTTTTGTTTTGATTCTTTTCCTTTTTCAGATCTAATGGTGGTTGTCGTTGTTAGCTTTGGTAGCATAATGGACTTATTGGTGGTGAATGGTGAATGACGATGGTGGCAGAATAGACTCTTAACTGGTGTTGGTGAATTTGTTGTAATTTTGTTCAATTTGATTTATGGGTATTGCATGTGGGATTAATTTTCCATTCTTTTGGGATTTCTATTGTTTGGACTCCTGTTTTGATTGTTGTTGCATGTTAAGACTGTTGTCGTTCTTGTCATTGTTGTTGTTTGGACTGTTGTTATTGTCACCGTTGATGTTCCATTTTGTTCCCCTCACCCTAAACGCCTCGCTCTCACCCTCTAAAAACTATAAACTTTATCCTCTCACCCTTCAAAAAACCCTAAATTGCCTCCTCACTACCACTAGATTCGCCTTACTCAGTCTAATGTTATCTTTTTTAGATCTTGATTTCGACTTCAATTTAGTTTAAAGGTGTTCTTTTTTATATTTCGAATTTAATGTATATTTTTGTTTTGATTTTCATTTTGTTTTTGTCTTTTGAATTACGTATTTGCTTTTGAAGGTTATGTTTGATTTAATTGTGAATTTTTGGTGTTTGTAGCTTAATTTATCGGTATTTTTGTTGGGAATTGATTATAATTCGAATTAAAGGTGTTTGTGGATTTGGTTTTTCGAATTCTTTTTGGGTTTTTGTAAAAATTATACTTTTTGAGCTGCTAGTCAGTGATGTATAAGAAACTAAGAAATGTTTGTTGTTCAATTTGAACACTGAAATTAGCTTTGGAATCTGAATTAGCTTTAAAATTGTGGGTAATTAGATAGTAAAACAAGATGTAATGCATGGTTACGGAATGGCGTTTGGAGGAGGTGGGTTTGCTATAAGTTATGGATTAGCGTGTGAGTTAGCGAGGATTTTAGATGGGTGTATTGAAAGGTATCATAATTTTTATGGGTCTGATGAAAAAGTATCTCCTTGTGTTTCTGACCTTGGTGTTCCTCTTACTGAAGAACTTGGCTTTCATCAGGTACTTACCTTTTCTTTTTCAATTTTCATTTCTTGGTTAATAAATTCTGTTGTTGTTGTTTGTTGTTTCGGTGTGAATGAGCCACAAGCGCAATATTACTTAACTAATTACGACTATGTTTGGTTGTATGATAAAATTTGTTGGTATTTATGGTAAATTGATAATGTAGGATTAATGTGATGTCCATATATGGTAAGATTGGTTGTAGATATAATTCCGTGTTTGGGTAAGTAAGATCCTGTATTTTTGAGAATGTTTCATTTTACTTGATCCCAAATAGTGAATTCTGATGATAAAGCTAAGTGTTTAACTGCATGCAATTCATGATCAATTGATAATTTGAACTTTTAAGGGCACCTGAAGTTAGTTATTGATGATAATTCTGATGATAAAGCCAAGTGTTGACTCTAGTTCTGAATAATTGACCTTATACTTCAGAACTGCAAATATTGATATTTTTATTTGTGTGTACCATATTTTGTGTAATTAAAATTCAAAAGGTTATGTTTTTTTAGTTTTGGAATTTGAGGTAGCTTTGGATTGTATAGCATTATGTGTAATTGAAACTTGAAAAGGGTATGTTTTTGTTGTCTCTTTTTGAATTTTTTTTACATATAACTTAGAGCTGAAGTAATTTTTGATTGGTAACAAGTGTTTCTTTTGAGCTTTAAATGATTAAGGGCAAAAATATGAAATGAGATTGAAATTTTTAATGAATGTTTGTATCTGTGCACTTCCTGCATATTTGGGATTTTCCCGTCATGGGGGCTCTCACATAAGCTTTCTCGTATAATAGGAGCTAATAAAGCTCGTGAAGTGTCAATGACTGCCATACCTTTGACTGCAGAGCAGGGTGAGAAGTTGGGATTTGTAATTATGTAGTTGAAGTCAGTGATGTAATGAAAAAGGCTCAGGAGATAGCTGCAGCAATTGCAAAGAACAACCAAGTCTGAAGCTCAACTTGGCTGATGCAATTGTGTTGGAAAAGGTATTCAACTTGTCTGAGCTCATCTTTGTTTTTGTTGATGTCTTTTTATTGGTAGAAATTGCATCAGATCTACTTCCCCAATGAAGCTCTATTGATGTGATTCTTATATTTCATTTTATTTTTTGCTCGGAGTTTTGACTTGTTTGTTTGAATTTCAGAAAGCATATGGCTGTTTGAGCAGAAGGATGCGAGGATTGAAGGGCGCATTATTTATCGTTCTACAAATAATAAGTTTAAGGATTAGGTTTTGCTTGTGAAACATTTGCTCTTTCTTGTTTATACTTTCTCTAAAACTCTTCACCTTTTCTTGTTAATTGCCCTCATAACTCTTCAATTATGCTTGTTAATTTTTAATTTCTGGGGTTTCTATTTTGGTATTGAATTCCTTGTTTTAATTTGTTTGTGTTTGTGTTTGGTGTTGGTCTGCAGTGTCTGCAGCTCTGCAGTCTTTCAAATTGTTTTGCTGGTTGTTGACCTACAGACTGCAGAGACTGTTTTTTGCAGGCTGTTGTAGGTGGGTTTGGAGGGTGTATTGCAGTGGCTGATGTTTGTTTCTACTGAGACTACAGGCTGGTTTGCATGCTATGGCTTGTAGTTTTTGAGTGTGTGGTTGGGTGAGTTTGGGGGTGGTGCAGGATGTTTGTGTGAGGCTGTTTTTGGCAATAGGCAGCAGTTTGTTGCTGTAGTTTGCTGGCGTTGTTCTGGTTGTGTTTAGTTGTTCTGGCTCTGCAGATTTAGTTCTGATTATGCAGTTTCTGATGATTATGGCTTGAAGTTGTGTTCTGCTTGCTTAGTTTTTGGGTCTGCAGGTTGGGGTCGTAATGACTCATTTTAGCATCAAAAAAGCGAATAAAAAAATTTATTTTTTTGTTTTTTTTTTTTTTTAGGGTACTTTTTGCTTCGGTTGTTTAAAGAACCGGAGCAAAAAGTCACTTTTTTTTGTGGGAAACACACTTTTTGCTCCGGTTCTTTAAACAACCGGAGCAAAAGGTCACTTTTTTTTTGTGGGAAACACACTTTTAAACAACCGGAGCAAAAAGTCTCTTTTTTTTGGTGGGAAACACACTTTTTGCTCCGGTCATAACCGGAGCAAAAAGTCTTAACACTTATTGCTCCTCTTGGGTATACTCCGGTCCAAAACCGGAGCAAAAAGGGGGGTTTTGACCGGAGCAAATGTCATTTTTTCCACTAGTGTTTTGTCAAACGGGCAACGTATTCGGGGTCACCATGCTTGATGAATACAAAGTCCCCCCTCCAAGACATAGCCTTGTTGGATTTTTCTATGGCTGTTATATAGTCTTCGATATTAGCTAATGTAAACCAGCCATGTTTACATCCAGCTGCTTTGGTTAACCTATGCATATGTACAAAGGCAGCAGAAGAAGGTTTCAAGTTATTTAGTTTACAAGTGGCAGCATATGTAACTATATGGTGCCAGGCATTCGGGGTTAATTGACATAACCCCAAATCATAGCGTTTGAGGAGATTAAGGAAGAAAGGAATGGAAACTTCCATGTCAATCATAGACATGTAGATACCAAAGCACCCTTCTGGTGCATTTAGAAGGGTGTCCCCCTTTTTAGGGAGGACCAGTTGGAAGTCTTTGTGATTTATAAAGGAATTACCATACCGGAAAATGTTAATGTCAATGGCTTCCCATCTCACCTGAGATGTTTCAGGTGTGGGAGGGGGAGGAACTCTACGAAGAGGAACAACTGCCTCTTCAATGGACTGGTCCACCGAACTCGAAGATCCGGCCTCATTAGAAGAACTCTCCACACCTTCAATGGTGTCTTCTGGGGGTCTTTTGTCAACAAGATATTTAATAGCTGTTTGTTTTGTCCTATCCATATCACCCTGCACAGGAAGAACAGGGAGAGCTGGTGACCCCAATGAAGGAAGAAAACTTGGGGCAACCGAATATTGAGAGCCAGGTGATGAACCCTGGCCTCTTTCTATCGGATTATTACAGGGAATTATTTGAAAGGGGTTATGTGCATTATGAGGTGAAGATGAACTAGAAGACATGACTACAAGAATAGACTAAACAAAGAAAATGAAAAACAATGAGAAACGGATCAGGTAAAAGATTACCTGAGTACGGAAGTCCTAAAGAGAGATAAAGACGCTATTCACCGCCGAGAAATTACGTCTGTAGAGTCGCCTGAAATCGCTCGAAGTCGTCGGAGATCGCCTCTCAAAGATTTCTCTCTACTTTCTTCAGTTTCTCTCTCTAAAAATAAATTTTTTGAAAAGTCAGTTGTAAGTTTTTTTTAACCATTATTCCTATTTAAAGAAGAGGAGAGAGTAAAAAGGGGGGAAACTCAAAACTCTTCATTTCCCCCCAAAAGCCTCAGAAACCCAAACGGAATTGGGCCCTAAGAAAGCCCAACTTAACCTAATCAGATGGATAGAGGATTATGGATCCACAAACCCATCTGAGGGGCAAATGATGTGGCAAGCCTTGATATAGCCACGTGTCAGCCAGTAGCTGGAACACGTGTCCACTAAAAGACCCGGTGGCACTAACACCTGGCAATGACTAGACCACCAAGGTGGGTTCCACAAGGCTACGTGTCGTTGTAAGATTGGGCCACCTGGCAATGACTAGACCATCAAGGTGGGCTCCACACGGCCACGTGTTGTTGTAAGATTGGGCCACGTGTCCACAACAAAAATTAAAAGGAAAGCAACCTCCACCACTTGTTGCAATCTTATTTGAGGTTACAAGGTAGGCTTAAAGGAAGAATTTGGCCTTAAGGGCTTAAATATGGAAGCCCATGAGGCTTCACCAATTATCAACCAATTAGGCAATGACAAATGTCATGCTCCTATTTGTTAGCCTCCAAACCTAACGGCTATAAATACCCCTCAAAATCATCATTTTGGGGGCATTGAATTTTCATTGATTCTTACATCATACTAAGAGAATTCCTCTCACTAGCTTCCCTCTCTAGATTACTAAGTTGATAATTATTGTTAATTTGCCTTAATCCTCATACACATACTTACTTAAGCATCGGAGGGGGAAAAAAATCCTACAAGGATTTTATTCCCTTGTTTTGCAGGAATCCAAGGTACGCATATCAAGGGGTAAACAAGTCCACATCTGTCCGTCTGACGTGTAGTCCTCAAGTTCTCTCTCCGCGTAATCACCTGAAGGGACACCTCCAGGAGTTTATTCTACATCAGTGGGCATAATCAATCATATTGGGATTGAGTGTTGAGCGCTTGCAGTTTTTGTTTCTTTTACTTGTGTTGGACATATTATTTACTTTTGTTATTGACTTTTGGTTTTGAAGTTTTAAAGTTTAATTGGTTTTTAAGGGTCGTTGTTTCGGTTCCGAGTTGTAATAAAGTTTTATTTGAACTTTTTTTTAAAGTTCTTTTGGGTTTTTACATTATTTTAAAAGTAAGAAGACTTTCGTTGTAATATTTTGATTATAGTCTTATCCGTTATCACGGTGGCGGTAATACTTTGGTTTTTTCTAATTAAGTAGAACTAATTTTTATTGTTTCATCTATTATATTTATATTACGTTTTTCGAAAATAGCTAGGAGATAGTTAGGAAATTCTAGGGTGTTACAATAATGCGCCCGCATAGAAGAGAGGCCCAAATGGGCAAATAGCCTATGCGTCTGCATGAGCAGCCAAAAGCAGCCTTTTTGCGATTTTCCTTCTTCGACACTTGATTCCTTTAATTATCGCTCGTAGCTTCTCGTTCCTTGGCAAGCATCCCGAGACAGCCACACAGCCAAATTGACTTGTTTAAGCTCATTTTGACTTTATAACTCCTTATTTATGCACCTAAAACACATGAATCAAACTGAAAACCGCGCGTAATAACTATTGAACATAAAATTAACATTAAAAGCACTAAAAATCAACTAAAACCGCTTAAACTCATCCAAATCACAAATTAACACCAAGGAACAATATTAACCGAAATAAAGCCCCAAACTCAACTATTAAGCACAAAATCTACTAAAAAAACATGGGGGAAAACATTATATTAATCATATATATCATCCATATTTCCCATATATACTTTATTTAAACCTAAATGGGCCTATTATTGGAATGAACTTTTGAAAGATTGGTGATGATGTTGTTTTATGTGAGCCATTAGAGAACATCGATCAAGATCATTCATTGTCAAGCAATTAGTGAGCTTCAAATTGTCATTATTGGAACTTTACAAAGAGTAGAGGAATGAAGACAAAAAAGATAGAAGAAAAAAGAAAGGAAAAGGAAAAGAAAAAAAAGAATCAACGCTTAGAATTAGAACAATCAAGGTTAATTGATGGGAAGCTCATAAAAACTTTTAAATATCATGATTAACCTTGATGGATTTTTTTTTTTTTTTTTTTTTTTTTGTTTTGAGTGTGTGTGTTTGTGTTTTTCTTTAATTTTTTATTCCAAGTGCTTTTTTTTTTTTTGAAAATAGTGCATAGAAAGTGAGATAGTTACATTTATTAGAAATTTGGAAGTAAACTAATAAAATCTTATATGGACAAAATTAATTAGTAAACTTCCAAAGATTTGAATTATATTAAAAATCTCAAAAAGGTAAAGTATTTTTGAAATCGTTAATATTATTTGAATTTTCTAATTAATGTTAAGTGTATAAGTTAGTTTCCATTTAATCAAATATTCTATCAATCAAATCCTAAGATGGTCAAGGATTTGATTAATAATATCTTTTGCAATATTTTATTAAATAACTTAAATAGATTGGTGCATAAAAAATCTTCCAAGTAATAAAATGATATCAAATAATATAATTTAAAATTTTGGAAAATATTTTACGTAATTAATATATTTAGGTAGCTAATAAAATATTGTGATTTAATCTCATAAATCTAAATATACACAAAATATAAAAAGCAAAACATGCAACTATACAAAACAAAAAACAAGAAAATATTTACAAAATAATACATTCAAATTGTGGTCAGTCATGGTCGGTCAAAAGGATTGTACATTAAAGGAGTGTGCTCCAACACTAAACTATTAGATATGAAGTTTCTCCCATCTAAGCACTGTTGGCGGCTTAGAAATTGATGTAGCGGGGATAAGGTTCTATCTTGCTCGGCTACTTAGAGACCATGGGCTCCACCAAGTCAATAGATCCTTCCCGAAAAGAAGTAGTATCGCACTAATCCTAAGGCATGTTTCAAACACATGGATGTCAAGTGTATGTTACATGTATGCAATATGACTAAAAAATGCAAGTGTTCTAAATATAACAAGAGTATAATTTGAGAGAAAATTTTCAAATCTCGCCCTCTTTTAGTCCTCAGTAGAGTCGTTAATGTAAGGACCCCAGATTTTAGGGTCCCAAAATTTTTTGGGTCACCCTCCCCAGCCGTCCATAGGTCGAGTTAAACCTAAAAATTTGGCTTAATGAATGGTGAAATGGGCTTTTTTTAGAAGTATTGCAATCAAATGGGAGCATAGGGATTTCAGTCGTGTTTGCAAGGCAACGTCACAAACTTTGTCATGTTGACTGTGCAGCGCAACAAAGTTTGTCACGCTCCAAGGGCAGCACTACAAACTTTGTGACACTACACATTCAGCGTTGTAAAGTTGTCGTGCTGCGCTTTTTTTAATTTTTTTTTCTAAATTTTATTTTTTCGAGTGAGATAATGTCAACGAATACGGACAATAATGCTAGTAAGCAGTCGCCAATGAGTTTTAAGAATCAAACTCATAAATCGTGTATTTAGATTAATTACTAATGAGACACGAATACAGGACGATAATCTAAATTGCACGGATAACCCTTTTGATCCCATGGGGATGACTCCAAGTTATGATCTCGCAAACCAAAGATTGAATTCGGGGGTGAAGATACTAATATGGCAAAGTGCGACATATTAGCCCGTAGACGGGCGTTACTAGTTTTTTCTCAATTATACACAAGTTATATAAGCAAAATAATAATTTACAACTTAACACAAAATTGTTATTATTAAGGTCTCATATAAAACTAATTAATTTAGACAAACAGTCATTAAGATTAATTCAAGGTTCCTAATATGATTAGATTTGTCCAAAACAATTATTTTGATTTAATGTCACAAATTTATTCAAATTAAATCATTCAACAAAATATTGTGAGAAAACAAAATAAATATATAAAATACAATAGTTAAAAATTAAAAATAAAAAAAAAACGTTTCATTTGAGACTCTCAGAAAACTTACACTTCTCGCTGGTTTATTGTTTTCTTCGTGTATCAATTCGAACAAAGTTTCGACTTAACTTGTAATGATAATAAATCAACCCATGTAATTATTTAAGAAAATAATTTGAGAATGGAGAAAAAAGTTCAAGTAGAGAGAGGGAGGGGGGAGAAAGAGAGAGAGAGTCGGTTTTTGGAAGTGTGAAAATGTGAAGAGTCAAGAGATCGTTTTAGAGGAGAAAAATAGGAGTATTTAAAAAAAATAAAAGAGGGCACATAGCTACTAAACTTGTAACGTTGATCAGCTAGTGTTATAAGTTTAGTAGTGTTGACCTGCCAGCGTGATAAAAGCTGTCATGCTAAGCAGCCAACGCTGGCTTGCTTGTCATGCTGCTGAGTTAGCACAACTCAATAAGTTATGCTACATTAAAACTCAATTTTTAAAAAATAAAAAATAAAACTAAAATATTAGGCTAATATAAAAGTCCATTAAGGGCTTATATTGAACTTTCTTGGAAAATATTAAAACAAGTCCAATAATACTCAATTGTCAAATAATCTAGAGAAGTGGGTTTTATTGCTCATCATGGAGTCTTACTATGGGACCGGAACTAAATTAGGTTTATACAGTGAACGAGCTCGCTCAAGCGTCATTCAAGCTCGATTGATAAACGTGCTTTACTCTAACAGATTACTCGGCTCGTTAAGGCTCGCGAATAACTCGTTCATAGCTCATTTAAAAGCTCGATCATAGCCCATAAGCTCATTTAAGCTCGATTTCTTTGTAAGGTGGTATAATTTAATTATTGATTACAAACATAAATATATTTTATTAGATTTTATCCCATCAAATTTTAATTATTTGAATAAGTTGGCATTGCATGAAATTTTTCACTTTTATTAATGATTATAGTTTTGCTTATAATGTATATTTCGTTGCGTATATTTTGCAAATAAATGATTAAAAAACATTTAGAAGGCTCGTTTATTCATGGGCTTGATTCGGGTTCGAGCTTGAGCTCGAAAAATAAATAAGCTTAAACAAGCTGAGCTCGAATACTGTAACTTAAACGAGTCAAGCTCGAACAATAGTTTTAAAAGCTTAATGATGCTCGAGCTCGACTAGAGCTTAATTAATTGTTATCAAGCCTTCTTGAACAAGGTTCTACTCGACTCAACTCAACTGGTTGACATCCCTAATCCTAACTGCTTAACATTATCCTTTTCATTATGTCGATCATTTTTTATCTTAACTACACTACATCATTTTAGATCTATGGTATCACTAGAAAGTTAGCATATATAAATACATGCATCTATTAGTATTTAGTATTGCAGATTAAAAAACGGGAAAGGATGAAAAGATGGAACACATGGCAAGATGATGAAACTAAGAGAATCATCCTATACAAGTATGCAAGTCAGAGACACATGTCCTACTCACTTATGCATGAGTCGTGGAACTGTGACACCCAACCGCCTAAGTTGAGTGGGTCCCCACCTTTGTTATCCCATTTCATTTTCCTTCATTACTTTTAATTTCCCTCAAAACCCCTTTTCAAGTGGAGGTTAAAAACAAAAGTAGCTACAACATGACGTAAAAGTACATTGTCGACAGGGGCAAATTTGGCATTCCATATAATATCTGACAGACAGACCAGCAAAACCCCAAAAGATATTATTTTTTCCGCTAACCTTTTTATGGTGGGGGATATTATTAAATTCAAGAGGTGCTTAAAATAAACATATTATCACATCCTCCTACCCTCATTTATGACTCTACATAAGATAAAGATTATGTTCTAATGAAATTGACATACGCCACGTGTCATATAAGATTTCCAATTAGTAGGGTCACTACCATCCTTTTCAAATTTTCCTGCATTATTTTATATTTTATATTTTTTTACCTTAATTTTTAAGCTTGTTGTCAACGAGCACCCTCCAATAGACCAATACACACGGTTAAGCTAAGCAACGAAATTAAATAAAAAAATTAAAAAAAAAAGCTATAAAAAAATAATCCAACTCAACAAATAGACCCACCATTATAAATTAAATAATGAATCAATATTTTCATGCTTTAACATACTATGAAAAAAAGGCAAAATGGACCCACCACATACAATAAGTCCAAAAAAATCAAATTTGTTTGGCTTTCATGTGCCGTTTGTGGTGCATTACCATCCAACTTTTATTTATTTAAATAAATTTCTTACTTCTTCCTTATTCTCACCCAACAACAAAACTTGCGCGTCTCTCTCCTCTACTACCCACTACATCACACTCTTTCAAGAATAATCAATGAAACAATTAACAACATTATCATTGCATTTTTTTGGACCACATAATAGCAATAACAATTTTTTTTTTTTAAATGAGAAGGGTTTTACACTTATGATATGATGAACCCTAGATGACTGACTATACATGTACACCTTCCCACTGCATATAATAATGATTATATATATCAGCATTATCTACCATGAAACAATTTTAAAAATTTAATTGAAAATATAAAACTACTAGAATTTTTAATAGGGACCAAAAATTTCTTTCTTTTTTCGCAACCAAGTGAAGAAGGAAAATCCTGCTGTTACATGAAAACCTATCAATAGAAGATTACTCGCATGATAGGAAGCTTTTGATATTTCTCACTTCTAAATTCTCTTTACCTTTTTCTTCTTTTCTATTCACTTCTTCCTAATTTCAATCTATAGCTCCACCATTAAACTCCCCATATCAACCAGCGGTCCAGCAGATTGTGTCGAGACGATAAAAGACGCCGCCATCATCAGTTCATGACTTCAAGATCACCAACATCATAGCAAATAAATTGACCTCTTTTTGCCTCTTCATTTGAACTTCGCATTTTCAATTGTTCCAGCATAACAAGTTATGCATTCAGGCAACACTGACATTTCTTTCAAGCAAGCAATCTTCCTGCCATTTCTTCTCAGGCTGCCAGCATGTATGCATCCAAATTGTCATACCCCAAAGTTTCTTTCATTAATTCACCCTCAAGCACTCATTCAATTCAAATTTTTATCCTTTGGTTGGTTATCAAATTGAGGGGGATTGGGCAAAATTAAGCACCAAAAAGCTCATGGATTCTACTCACCAGCAGGTTGCTTCTGTTCAGTTGGTTTTGCCTGGACTGCTGTGGAAACCGCATGAACATACGGATAACCTGCAGGCATTAACTGATGAGCTCCCCCAGCAGACTGAGCAGCAAACTGAGCTGCGTGAAAGATCCCCTGTGATGGCAATCCACCCTTCATACTGTTAGCTGCAGCAGCAGCAGCTGCCACTGCTTTTGCCGGATCAGAAGTGCTGCTATTTGCCAATGAAACTGGCGTACATAATGTCAACATCCCACTCGATGAGCTAGTGTGCCCCATCCCTTGAGATGTCGACCCGTGTTGCTGTTGCTGATTCTCAGGCCTCTGTCTTGGAAGATAATAAGCACCACTAGCCATAGCAGCTGATTTTGCTTGCATGTAAGAATGACTAAAGAACATTTGAGTTTGCTGTATGGCTTGCTTTGACAATTGAGGTTGCTGTTGAGATTGCTGCATCTGAGGCTTATTTCCAGAGTTTGAATTAGACATGATATGGTGGGGACTACCAAGAAGGGATGGCTTTTGGCTACTCAAAGATGGAGACTGTGAGTTCTTCCCTTGCTGCGATGGCAATGATGATGCTTGACCTCCCCCTTTGTTGCCTGTAGAAGCATTTGCATTTGTCCTTGGGCTTCCACTAGCACCTTTCGAAACCGAAGAAGTCGAAGGAGATCCCACCACCATTGGTGAAGCAGGGGCTTGGTTATTGTTCTGTGCTTGCTGCCCTTGTGACGTAGAGGATGTCTTAGTGTTAGCAGCAGTGGCTCCAAAAGAGATTTGGGTGTGGTTTTGTTGGGATCTTCCTTGCTGAGGAAGGTTCTTGATGTTGGAAGCATTTGATGTAGCCATAATTGGGGAAGAACCTTGGGTTGTGTTTGGTCGAACTGAATTTTTCCACGGAGTAGACTGAACAGAGGCAACACTTGTTTGTTGTACAAGAGGAGGAAATCCAGACAAGGAGTTGGGAAACTTGGCAGCCATAATGGATGATGAGGTGATATGATGATCAGGATAGACATTGCCGTTAGTCGTGGTAGGAGTCTTACTACGGCTACTTCCAGCAGCGGGACCCGCATATTGCTGCTGCTTAGTAAAGAGCAATTGTTGCTGTTGCTGTTGCTGTTGCTGATGTTGCTGTTGCTGAGAATTGGAAGAAGCGTTAGAGTTGCTCATAGAATTTTGCCCTGAAGCCCGAGTTGGCCGAGTTGATGAACCATGAATAAGATTGAGGCTTCGAGCAGAGGTATCTACAACATTGTTACCAGGCATCGAATTATCTGATAAATCCCGTGAGAAAGCTATCGACTGCCCAACAGAGGCAGCAGCAGCTCTAGCAGTCAAAGCCTTGCGTTCTTCATCGACATTGGACGCGTCACTTGGAACAGCGACTCCTGTTTTCCCGTCCTCTGAGCCACGGTAATTACTATTCTTCTTCTGTTGCGCAACTTGGGCTGCGGCGGCAGCAGCCATCAATTGATAATTCTGTCTAGCAGCATCAGGAAGGCTCTGGATCATAGCATGATTGTGAGCTATTGAAGAAATATCAAGGCCAGGAGTGGTAGCACCATTGATAGTAGCAAAAGACATTGGAAACGCTGGATTTTGTTGTTGCTGCTTTTTATCACCATGATTGCCATTAGGAACACCAACAACATTGCTGCCCATTGAGGAAGGTGGGGTCATCAGAGCAAAATTGGCAGAATGGAAGGGGGGCATTGCAAAGTTCTGGCCATAGACACTCATGTTTGGCCGGTTACGACTATCGGCAGTTGACGGGCTATCCTCACCACCCACTTCATGATGAGGCTGAGAGGTCCGACCTTTATTGGACTGGAAATTCTGCAAACCTTGGTTCAGATTCCCGCTGTTCCCGTGAGGTCGTTGTTGCTGCAAATTCTGCAATTGTTTCTGGGAGGAGGAGGAAGCTGTAGAAATGCTAGCATTTGGCTGATTTTGCTGTTGGATTTGCATGGACTGAGATTGCTGCTGTTGGACAGGTTGTTGCTGCAACTGAGAAGGATGATGAAGCATTTGTGACGAGTAGAAAGAGCCATTAAAGAAAGACATTGCTTGGGGATGGGATCCCCTGTAAGGAGGAGCTGCTCCAACATGTGCAGGGATAGGGAAAGGATATGCCCCGTTACCCAAAATCGCCATAAACTGAGCCTCATTACTACCCATGTGTGGGTAACTGAAACTCATTGCAGGCCCACCATTTGTAGCAACAGCACTCATTGGAGGTGCTGAAGTAGCTGCGCTTACAGAGGGTGCTCCAGTTGTGGATGGCGACTTTGTAGAAGATGTCGGACGAGCATTTGCAACTGCTGGCTGTTGTTGGCCCATTGGAAAGAACAATGCAGGACCATGCTGAAACACCCCCAAAACAAATAAAATTTACCGATTCAAGATAACTCATGTACCCAAATAAAAAATTAAAAAACAAAAAGAGAAGAATCAAGAACACATGAATTGTAGTAAAAACATACCATCAGATTACTAGGGGCACCAGGGGGCAAAGCAGGCTGAAGCATAAATTGCTTTTTCTGAGCAGAATCAGTAGCATTAGAAGTGGTCTGAGGAGACTTGTCCTTGGAAGAAGATGCAGGTTGACCAGGGAAGAAAGTGAAAGGTTGTGCTTTGTTATCTTGGGAAGAGTTGACCACCACACCTCTCCCAGCACCATGCAATTCAGCTGAAGGCATCATATTCAAGTTGTAAGGCTTGCTGCCAAACAACGGAGCGGTACCAGCAGCAGCAGCCGCAGCCGCTGCTGGCCAGAATGGGTGCATCTTCATCATCTGCTGATGAACAGATATACTTCTGGCAACATAACAATGAGTGGCACATCTCTTAGGCCTTGGTTGTGTGAATAGAAAATGTGGAGTTGGAGGCTGCAAATTTAGTCACCCAAAAATAAAAATCAGTCATTGCAATTATATACAAGTACCAACCATTTGAATAAGAGCAAGTGGTTAAAATAAAAAAAATAAAAAATAAAAAAAGAAATAAATTGAGACCATGGCAATACCTGAATTGGTGGAGAAGCCATAGGGGTCCCATCCATTGAAACAACTCCTTGTAAAGGTCCCACATATCTGCTCATCAATAATTGAGTTATGTTACTCTTTTTTATTTCTTTACATTAATTTTTGTCCCCCCTCTTATCAATAAACCTTTTTTTTCTTTTACTTTATACTACTAGTAATTAAAGAAATGATAAACATTATTTTAATTTTAAATTTATAAAAAGAAACAAAGAGATTGACGATTAGAAATAAACAATTGCCGACCGTACCCCATGGGTGGAAGCCCTCCATGCCATCCTCCAGGTACTGACATCGGCAGCGGTGCTGAACCCGATTGCCCACCTGTCATTTATTATAATTTAATTTATCAAATTATTATTTTATAAAATAAAAAACCAGAATCCTAGATCAATTTCGATCCTTGATAAACCCAAAATATTCATTTTTATATAGGGAGTACGGAGTATAATTTTAAATAACAATAAAAAAATTATTAATGAATAATTGAATATACTAACCAGGTTTGGTGTCTGAATTTGACTCATCTTTAGTGGTTTTTAGTGGTGGAGCCGCGTGCAGCTGCAGCTGCGGCTGCCGCTTTTGAAAATTCAACTTGTCATCGTTCACATTAGTCTTCTCCAAATCAAGATGAAGATCAATGCTTCTGTCTCTTTCTTTCCCACTCAAATTTAGCTCTGCTTGTGACACAGTCGATGGAGGCACACATTTCGGTGCATCGCCTGTTTTAAATTCTGCAGCGCTACCACTAACATTTCCACTCCCTCTACATTTCACTAATTTCTCATCCTCTTCTAATTTTGGCTTTGTAGTTGGCTTTCTTCCCTGTCCAAATAAATACCAAAAACCACACATGGAATCAATTGACTAGGTCAATAAGAATTATATTTTGTATTCATAAATATTACATAATACATTATTAAATTCAATAAAATAAATAAACAAAAGAAAACAAAAGCCAAAACAAAATTTACTCCTAGAAAAAGGTGGTACTCACACAACCACATCACAATTTTTCCGTAATAATAGAAATCGTACCGAGTACCAAAAAAAACAAAATTATAGATGGACAAAAAAATATTAAGTGGGACCCTCATTTCTGCTTTACTCACCGCCTCCCTTTCTGTGACCATACACTTCTCATCTCTTCCTACAAATTCCGCCATCTCCTCTCCTCTTTCCGGTGAAGCTCTTGATTGCGGTGGTGGCGCCTATTTTTAATCACAAATATTACGAAATTCAAAATCAAAATCAAACTTATAGAAAATAAAACAAAGGAAATTACTTTAGCCGTTAATTAAAATAAAAACAAAAACAAAAACACTACTGACCATTAGATCGATCTCAAGCTTATCTTCTCTGTGATTTTCTTGCTCAACAACAACAGCTGAGTTTCTGCAAAATAAAAGAGAGAAAAAAAATTAATTAAAAACTTAATAAAAACGGAAACTTCGGCGTAAAAAATGGAAGGAAAAGTGAAAACATAATCTGGTGAAAAAAAAGGGGAAGGAATCATATGATAGAGACTGACGGTTTAGTAGATGTGGTGGAGGATTCAACACGATCAAGATTTTGTGAAGATTCCAACTTAGGGGATGAGGAAGCTTCCTCCACTTTAGCTCTCAACATCCCATTTCTTATCCCAATTGATGATGATTCTTCAGCCAATCCCTGTTTTGTATCTGATAGTATACCAATGTTATTCATTGCAGCAGCAGCCGCCGTGGCGTCCGCTTGAGCTTCTTGTGAGTTTACAACATCACCTCCATTTTCGATTGCGGCGGGTTTCTTCTCTGAGATTGGACATGCTGCTTCCAGCTTTGGCGGTTGATCTGTTTCCACCTTTGGACTGCTCCGATGACCCAAATTACTTGGATGATGATTTTCTTCTGGATGTGGCCGCGGTCTTTTCCTCTTTGGTGCTGTGTATTTCAATTAAGATGATCCAATCAGTAAAATTAAAATAAGATAAAAATAAAATGAAATGAATCCCCAATTGAATTGAGGGAGAATTTACCAACGGTTGTTAAAGGGGGAGTTGAAGAAGACGAAGTAGAAGGATTGTTATGGTTATTGGTATGATGATTGGGTGAGGGAGATGAAAGTCTGGATTTAGAATCATGGTGAATAGATCTAGAATCCAATTTGTGGGTTGAATCATTTGGCGTAGCAATGGCAGCATCTTGTTTGGATGGTGCGTGAGATTGCCTCATCAACCCATACAAAACCTCAGCAACCTCAATTTCAATCTCTTCTTGAACAGAAGAAGGTGAAGGAGACTTAGAAGATTTAGGAGGTCTTTGTTGTTGTTGTTGTTGTTGTTGTTGTTTAGGAGGTCCATTCGCCGCCGCCTTCTACACCGGAACAGATCATAGTCAGAACAATGGAATCAGACACAACACAAAAATGATGGAGAGGGGAGATAATGATTGATTGAAGATTGAATCAAAGACACTGACAATTTTCTTCTTGATTGAAATATTTGAAGACGACGGCGACATCGGCCGACCTTGTGATGGTGGTGGTGGTGCTGATGTCATCAATGGTGTTGTTGTTGATGCTGGAGTTGTAGTTGACCTAACTGGTGACGGCGATGCTTGCCGATTCATGTTCACTTGCTGCTGTTGCTGATGCTGATGCTGCTGCTGCTGCTCCCCACTACTCCCTACCCCACCTGCTGCTGTACTCCAACAATCATGTCCTCTCTTCGTTGAAGCTACCAAAAAAAAAAAAAAATCCCCCCATCAAAATCATTAATAATCAAAAAATCAAAACCAACTTAAAATCCAATTTCAATAAAATAAAATACAATTAAGATGAATAGCTCACCAGAGCGAGCTTTTCTAGGTATAGAAACACCAATCATTTCATCGGGAGCTTTCCACGTGGGGGCTACCCGAATGACCTTCGAAGGTGGAGGGTAACTTTTACGGTGACTCGTTAGTGTAGAAGCAGCCGAAGTAGATGTAGTCATAACCGTTGGATTTACCGGTGGAACATACCGTACTTGACCATCTTCATCTTCATCATCTTCATCATTTACACTATCCTCTGAAGTCTCATCATCACCGCCACCGCCACCGCCACCTCCACCTCCTCCACCACCACCACCATCTTCTCTGTGCAAATACTTATCACTTCGTCTTCGTTTACTTCGATTCAATCTATCTCTATCTCTATCTCTTTCTCTTTCCCTATCTCTGTCCCTCATCTCACGATCTCTTTCCTTCTTCACCGTCCGATCTCTCAGTCTCGCCGCCGCCTCCTGCAATTCCATCGGCGACTCATCTTCTGCGTAACCAAAATAAAAATCAATTAAAGTGAAATACATTAAACAAGAGGTTTTAGTTTAATCAGATCTAATAAATTACCTGGAGATTCTCTAAGACTGCCGCCAGTGGTGTTTCTATGTCTTCTTCTGGGCAATCCATTGGTCATAGCAGCCGCCCTTCTTGCTTCCCTATTTCGATCCATCATATTCTTTACCATCCACAAATTTTATACCACTAATAACAAGCTCATATCTCTAACCCCCCCTCCCTTATCAATCTACCCACCTCTTTCTCTCTCTCTCTCTCTCTAAAACTCTGCGTTTTAGCAATAAATAATAATTTCGCCGGTGAATAAATAAATTTCTCCGGTGAATTAGCTACTAATTGTTTTGGTTGCAGATCTTTCGAATACCAAAAAGTCGAAAGATCTTTCCTTTAAAACTTTCGCTTATTTCTTTCTTTCTTCTTATTTGCTCAAGTCTTCTTTTTCTCTCTCTTTTTCGACGCCTCTATGTGTGTTGTCCTATTTTCTTGCTCTTTTCTCTCTCTAACTCTCTAACCCCCTCTTCTCTCCTTCTATCTCATTTTTTTTTTTCTTCTGGGGTTTTTAATTTTAATTTTTTCATTTCTCTCCGCCTAACTCACCCCTATAACCTCGTGGAATGCTGGATGAGGGTTGAATGGCCTAGATCTATCCATTTTTATTTAATGTCTAATCTCCGCCCTTCGTTTGACCCAACTCATCTAACGGCTCTACTTCTCTAAACTGACATGGCAAAATCGTATCCCTTCGATCCACTTTGTCAGTACGAGCTTTTCTTTTGAAAAACCTACTCCCACGTGGCACGAATATCTTTCTTCCCTCATAAGCTTCCAATTTTACTTACTAACAACCGATCTCCCTTCATTAATCAATCTTTCTTTATTTACGTATACTATTATTAATAATATAATAAAATTATTACACTGTTTTTTTTATTGTAAAGTTACATTCTACATTATATTATTGCACCAATTGATATTATAATAAAATAATGTCTAAAGTGGGGATTAGTGGGGTGACCGGTAATTGAACATGAGCAGTGAAAGATGACTAGGGTAAAATGGAATCTCAATGTCACACAAAAATATCATCACTCATCCTTCCACTTACGTTTTCCCCGGTCAAAACTTTCCCAATTTTTGGCTTTTTTTTAAGGGAAAATATTATATTCCCTCATTTGTTAATCTTACTTACCTTTTTTATATTTTTTGTGAGATGAGAATTCAGAATTCTACCCACCATTACCGCAGTATATTTTTAATGACGTGGAATTATAGCTTACGTGGCATGCAAAGTAATTGGGCCCGAATGAAAAAAAAAAATGAAGGGTAGATAGATGGGTGAGAGAGACTGAGAGAGCACTGGAGAAAATAAAGGGGTCATGATCACGGAAGTTCCGAGAAGAGTGGGACCCAGTGTTTGAGCACTTTGCCGATCTCAAAGAATAATTTCCTAGCGTTGGCCTATTGTCACGTTCGTGGGATGTGGCAGTTTTCAATGACGTGTTTTTTCGGACCCACCTAATTTTTTTTAATATTAATATAACAGTAGCCCTCTCACTGCTAAAAAAACATATAGAATATAAAAGGGGAAAGTGCAATTAAAATCATCTTTTTCTTTCTTTTCTTTCGTTTTTAGGCGTGTAATTAAAGAGATAATATGGAAAGAAATATGGGGTTTTCTCGGAAATAAGTCAAAATTTTACAGCAGGGTTTTACAATTTTTTTATTTTGCTTTTTTTTACTACTTTCATAATTGTTTTTTCAAGTGTCTTCAGTTTTTTTTATTGCTTTTTTTTCATATCTTACACAAGGCAATTTATAATATTAATATATATTTAATTTGGTAAAATTATAAAAATTATATTTTGTAAAAAATATACATTGAAATGAATCAAAGATCTCATATGACAGTAATTTCTTATAC
The DNA here is from genome assembly GCA_016808085.1 of Suaeda aralocaspica. Taxonomy (NCBI): domain Eukaryota; kingdom Viridiplantae; phylum Streptophyta; class Magnoliopsida; order Caryophyllales; family Amaranthaceae; genus Suaeda; species Suaeda aralocaspica. The sequence continues at coordinate 114,384 of PYUH01000265.1, read as the reverse complement.
CATTAAACATCAAAATGAATTAAAGTTATAATGTAAATAGTATTAAAACATTGAGCAATGTGACAAGTAATTAAAGAACGACGGAATATCAAAATCAAAACTTGAGAAAAGACTAAATTAACATGAATGAATGAATTCCAAATAAAATTTTCTTAAGGGAATATCCAAATTTAGATCATCTTTTCAAAATAATTATAACTTTTGATTTAAACTATTCCCTTCATTTCACAAATTATTTTACGAATTTCATTTATAGTATTTCCTTTTATATTTTACATGTACAACTTGTTTAGTACTAGGGATTAGAGAGGAAATAAAAAACAGAGTTTTTCAATGTCTGGTTTAAAATAATAGATAGATGAGATTTGATGAGAAATGAAAGGAAAGGAAAGGAAATGAATGTTTATTAACATTTTTTGCACTTTCTTTTCCTCCAAAATTGGATGGAGTTAGGAGAAAAAATAAAATTAAAAACCCTACAATAGGAAAAGTGTTCAAATTTGTTTTTCTTTTCTTTACTAACTAGTATAACATTTATACGATGCATGATTTGTAAATCAAATTAATATGTATAACAAAGACTATGACGACTTAATATATAATTATATCAAACTATCTTTTACGAGTTGTTTCCCCTAATAATGCTAGGAAGAGCAACAATTCCACAAATGCTGCTTCTTTTACATCAATTCCATAAATACTGTCCACTTAACCCACTCATTCATTTAATTATCTTTTTCATTTTTTTGTGCATAAACTATGCTTGAAGTAGCGGCTTTCACCACACCACCAAAATACATCATCAAAAATCCAAACTTTACCACAACACTCTTTTTCTTCCAATTTCATTCTGGTCAAATTCAAGTCAATGGCTGAATCTTTTTCCATTTAATCTGGGCATGAACAAGTTAAATTAAGTTTGAGGAAATGAACAAATCAAATTAAATTTTGGTCTTCACATTGCTGTTGTTGCTATACCACTGTCATTAAATCACTTCACTTTATCAAAATAAATAAGGCTAAACTTTAGATCTAAACAAATTCAAGTTCTTTTTTGGGATTTACTTTGGAAATTCAATTAACCTCCACTGATTTCAGTTGCATGATTTCATTTGTCAAAGATGTTATGGAATTCCATTAATCACTTCACTTTTTGAAAAAAAATTATCTCCTCCTCTTTGGCTCATTCAAGATTTCAAGTAGTTGGGAACTCAGGAACTCTCATCAGTTATTTTTAATTTTTTTAAAAAAATTATGAGTGAAAACCGCTAATTAGAATGGCGTTTTATCAAAGTTGCATTCATCACCATTCAAAATAGCGATTTTCTACGTAATCTCAAATTTATGGAAAGCGCTCATCTTTTACTCTATATTGCTAAAAGAGGACCTCATGAAAACTGTCCCTTTAGCTAAAAACTAATATCTTTAAATCTGAACCATTTAATATTTGCAATCGACAGCTGCAAATAATTGATTAAACATACATACAATTTAATCTGAATTGTCTAATATTTTAATTCTAATGATTCATATTACTTTTGGATTTCAAGGTATAACTAGTGTTTTGATGTTATTTTCTCTCTCCTGTTCTTGTTTTTTTCTCTCTCCTCAGTTCTCTCTCTTATTTGTCAACAAGAAAGCCATCCACGTTGATAGTTTTTCCACCGCCATTCATAATTTCCTTGCATTATTCATCCAAATTTTATCCTTTTTTTATTTTGTCAAAGGATCTCCGTTTGTGGAAGGAATTGCGAATTTATTTGCTACTTTATCGAATGATCTTTAAAATTCTTTTGCCAGATTGGTATTTCTTTTCTACTTCAAGTATGGTATGCTTTTATTCTTTAAGCCAAATATAAGTTCGATTTTTGCATTTCTAATATTTAATTTCGATCGATTTTTGTGTATTTATAACCGTATATAATTTGTTCGATTTTTGTGATTTATAGTTCTATTATATTCTGATTGATGGTTGTTATTTATGCACCGAATAACACTGTAGAGCAAAGGTTAATTTTTAAGCACTCAATTGATTTTCCTCACTTTCATATGTTGCATACTTGTTTAAATTTTCGTTATTTTTTGTAAATCCTTGAAATTATCATTTGAGTTGATTTAGAGTCATGCATTGACCAAATTGCAATCATTTGAGTTCAAAACTTGTTGGTAGTTGTGAGCTTACAAATGCAAAAGATTTACAGTTAATTTATTTTGTTCCTTGTTTCTTCAAATCAGTTTATTTCAAGCTCAAAAAATTAAGCCATGGTTANTCAAGTTCTTTTTTGGGATTTACTTTGGAAATTCAATTAACCTCCACTGATTTCAGTTGCATGATTTCATTTGTCAAAGATGTTATGGAATTCCATTAATCACTTCACTTTTTGAAAAAAAATTATCTCCTCCTCTTTGGCTCATTCAAGATTTCAAGTAGTTGGGAACTCAGGAACTCTCATCAGTTATTTTTAATTTTTTTAAAAAAATTATGAGTGAAAACCGCTAATTAGAATGGCGTTTTATCAAAGTTGCATTCATCACCATTCAAAATAGCGATTTTCTACGTAATCTCAAATTTATGGAAAGCGCTCATCTTTTACTCTATATTGCTAAAAGAGGACCTCATGAAAACTGTCCCTTTAGCTAAAAACTAATATCTTTAAATCTGAACCATTTAATATTTGCAATCGACAGCTGCAAATAATTGATTAAACATACATACAATTTAATCTGAATTGTCTAATATTTTAATTCTAATGATTCATATTACTTTTGGATTTCAAGGTATAACTAGTGTTTTGATGTTATTTTCTCTCTCCTGTTCTTGTTTTTTTCTCTCTCCTCAGTTCTCTCTCTTATTTGTCAACAAGAAAGCCATCCACGTTGATAGTTTTTCCACCGCCATTCATAATTTCCTTGCATTATTCATCCAAATTTTATCCTTTTTTTATTTTGTCAAAGGATCTCCGTTTGTGGAAGGAATTGCGAATTTATTTGCTACTTTATCGAATGATCTTTAAAATTCTTTTGCCAGATTGGTATTTCTTTTCTACTTCAAGTATGGTATGCTTTTATTCTTTAAGCCAAATATAAGTTCGATTTTTGCATTTCTAATATTTAATTTCGATCGATTTTTGTGTATTTATAACCGTATATAATTTGTTCGATTTTTGTGATTTATAGTTCTATTATATTCTGATTGATGGTTGTTATTTATGCACCGAATAACACTGTAGAGCAAAGGTTAATTTTTAAGCACTCAATTGATTTTCCTCACTTTCATATGTTGCATACTTGTTTAAATTTTCGTTATTTTTTGTAAATCCTTGAAATTATCATTTGAGTTGATTTAGAGTCATGCATTGACCAAATTGCAATCATTTGAGTTCAAAACTTGTTGGTAGTTGTGAGCTTACAAATGCAAAAGATTTACAGTTAATTTATTTTGTTCCTTGTTTCTTCAAATCAGTTTATTTCAAGCTCAAAAAATTAAGCCATGGTTACAGGGCCGTCCTAAACAATATGGGGGCCCTGTGCTAATTCTAAAAGTAGGCCTTAAATAAATAATTAGAGATATTCTAATTTTCAATACATGCGTTGTTAAGATATATTTTATAGTATTATGTGTTATTTAGCATGTAATACAAAATACGCATTATTATGCCAAAATCAAATTTTAGATCCTTATATTCTTGACCATCAATTCTTCAATATGTGTATATTTTATGGTATAATTTGTGATATTTACAAATGCATTGCAAAGATAAAATAAAACAAATGAATAAAAAAAAGTTGCATCAAATACGAAAAATGAAAACTATTAACTTATATAAATTAATTGTATAATAACAATTTTTTGAAAAAAGTGATTATTTTTATGAGTTTTTTCAAGGGAGTTGTTGTATTGATAAGTGTTGTAAAAAGAGTTTAGTATATACCTACATTAATCATGTCAACATTTTCATTGGAAAAGACATACATTAAGACAACTAAAAAAAACATTAAGGCAACTCAAAAAACAAAAGTCTGCCTTGAGTAGGATTTGAACTCATGATGTATGTTATTTTGGTGAAAAGATAATAAACACTACCACTAAGCTATGGCATACGAATAATAAATAATATGCAACAATAATTATACAATAGATTAACAGAATTTGGAGGCCCTAATAATATGGGGGCCCTGTGCTATGGGTCTGGTTGCACGGGGTTATGGCCGGGCTTGCATGGTTATATTTTACCTTCTTCGTTTTATTGTTGATGTTTTGAGTGAGAATGTGAGGTCTAATATCCTTAGTGATGATAGCAGGGGTATATTTTTATTTAACGTATACTTTTTTCCTTGTATGTACCACTTTTTTTGTGAAGTGTATCCCTTGTATTATAATGAGACCTTGTTAAAAGATGTGCTTGATGTAGTATTGGCTTCATTGGAATCGAGTTAATTTCTGATTATATGAATTACTTGTACTCATTACTTGATTGAATAAATAAATCATCCTTGTTGTGTCATTGAATCTAAATTTGCATTGGGTTGATGGTGCTATATTAGAATCACATTTTCATAATAACTTTGAGGGGGACTAGTAGTAGATAATTGAATTTCGTTCGACGTAGGGAGGGGAATAGCTGGTTAGTTACATTGTACATGGAGGATCGAGAACATACAAAATAATTATGTATAGAGTCATAAGGTGGTGAAGGTGTGAGAACCTAATCGTTAAAGAATTTTACCCTAACTTATAAACTAATAATGTTTGTTCTACTTGTAGAGGTGGATGTTTGAAGTTTGAACTCTTACGTTTACATGAACATCCATCAATGAGTGTACTGCGATTTTTAATCACTTGCTTTTAGGAGTAGTTTTAGGAACAAAAGGGTACATTTACTAGCTATGATAAGTGCGTTTTATACTCATTAGTTTCCCGTGATTTATAGTAGTTATTGGCTCTAACAAGGATCTTTTGAGCCTAATTCTACTAATTTTGTTGCTTTTAGTGCCTTGTATTTCGGTTTGCTAATTATTGTAGGAATTAGTGCGTGTGTATTGGTTTTCGCGAAATGTTCGATGTTTGACGAGTTAGTAGTAGGCCTTAACTATTTTAAGAAGCCAAGAGAGAGTTAAGACATGAATTGGAAGCTTAATTGAAGAATATAAGTCGGATTTTGAAGTAAAACAAAAGCGAGAAGGCTCGAGGCCTAGGGATCAGTGCACCCGAGTAAAGCGCAGCACGCCCGGGTCGAGTGCACTATGCCCAGGCGGATTACATTTTAGGCGTTTTTCAAGATTTTCTGACTTGTTTTTTCAAATGTATTTATAGGATCCCTATCTTTAGCCTATGTACGAAATTATTTTTATTTTTAGGGCTTAGTTACATAGATTGCTCTCTCTAGAAAAGTACTCTGGTGTTCATTCATTCAATCAATATTATTTAGGTTTATTCAATTCTCTTCTTGTTTTTAGTAATTTAGTTTTATTGTCTTTTTTTGGTTTGTTATCTTTATTAGATTTATCTTATTTTATATTAGTTTTGTTATGCCCTAATTTCCATGATAGTTGATTTCATGAATTTGATTTTAGTTTTAGTTATGAGTATTGATTTGATTTTTGCAATCTATAACATGTGTGAGTAGTTTAATTTCTAGGGACAGGGATCCATGATACATCTCAATGAATTTGATTAATATTGATAAATATAATTTATATTGTTTCTGAATTCCTATTTTCGATTTATATTGCTTGCAATTGAATACTGGTCAGTTTTGATTGTTAGTTTGATAATTGTAGAAATTGATGCTGAGAGGTAAGATTACCACAATTAGATCACAGGGGTAATAGGCAAAACGAGTCTAAGCGAGCGAGAGCCGTTAGAGGAGTTTTGAAGGATTCTAGATTCGAGAGAATTAGTGTGCCTTAGTTAGAATGTCATAATGTGTTGGTTGATTGTTAATCATTCGTTGTGGGTTATGGTGAACCAATGTCATAGGCTTTAATAATTTGATATATTTCTGTGTTAATTCTTGTTTTTAGTGTCAATTAGTGTTTTAGTTAATTTCACTCTCAAAGGCCCTTTACAATAGATTAACTTTTTAGAATTAGTCTTTGTGGATTCGATCCCTGTTTCCTTAGCTACATTCGTTAGAGTTGAAGGTTACTTTTGATTAGGTGTGCGATAGCCTGTCAAATTCTGGTGTCATTGCCGGGGAGGCAATTGTTTTATTTCCGCTAATCGAGTTATATTGTTATTTTTGGTTACTTTTTCGTCTCAAGGAACTAATTGTTCTTTGAGGCAGTTTTTACGGTTGTCTGTAGTTTCTATGCTTGTGCAGGTACTTGATTTGTATGCCGGTTTGGATTAATTATGATCCTGAAAAATCATTCCATAAACGAAATCGTAGAAGGAAGTGGAGATTGCGGTGGACTTTTCTTTCCGAGCAGACATTAACTGATTTGTCACGACTTTTGGCTGAACTTGATATTACTGATGACGGAGAGATGTCGGGTTCCGAGAAAAATGAAAACAACCGACCACCGCCGCCAGCGCCACCACCAACATGATCATTGAAGGATTATTCTCAGCCTAGTTCAGCAACAGTAGGAGGTAGTTATCAAGTTCCTAATACGGAGGTTCTTAACTTTGAATTGAAGCCAGCTTTGGTGAATGTGGTGGAGAAGAAACAATTTGCAAGGACATTCATGGAGGATCCGAATTCGCACTTGAATAATTTCCTCCAATATTGTAGCATGATCAAGCAACATAGAGTTACTCAAAACTACATTAGAAGGATGATATTCCCATTTTCATTGAAGGATAAAGCCCGCACTTCGTTGAACAGTCTCAATATGGACAACATCAACAGTTGAGATGAGTTGGCTCTTGCATTTCAAAGGAAGTAGTACCCTCCAGAGTGAACTGCAACTTTTCGAAGCAAGATCACGAATTTCAACTAGGAGACAGATGAGACACTATATGAAGCATGGGAAAGGTTCAAGGATTTATTGAGGTTGTGCCCACATCATGGTCTTGAGAAGTGGTTCCTGGTCTATCGTTCTACAACGGGTTAGGGAATGAGAGCCGTAATTTTCTTGATTCAGCTGCTAGTGGTTGATTCATGAACTAGGAGGTCATTGCTGCTTATGATTTAATCGAAGAAATTGCCATTCATAACTCACAATTTGGCAATCCTAGAGGGCCTTTGAAGAGAAGCGGAAAGCATGTAGTAGATGATAAGTATGAGATTCTAGCTTCACATATCAATGCAATAAGTCAAAAGGTCGACAAGATTAGCATGGCATCTGCTCCACCAACACATGTAGCTCGATGGATGCACTTTCGGAATGTACCGAGCCCTTCTGTGGTTCATTTGGTCATAATGCCGAATCATGTCATAGTTCCATGGAGTAAGTGTGTGTTTTCCAAGCCCATAAGAACAATCCATTTTCAAATACTTACAATCCAGGTTGGAAGGATCATCCATACGTCTCCTACAAGAGCAACAATGTGCAAAACCCGCAGCCATTAATGCCATAGCAGCCACATCAGTAGATGTAGCGGTTTGCACCATTATAGCCACCAGGGTTCACTAGACCACCACTCCCATCACCACCTCAAGCAAGCAACAAGATTTCAGAGTTGAAGAATATGATGCTTCAGATGCAGAATAACATGGAGGCAATGCAGGCTCATAACAAGCAATTGGAGACCCAGCTAGCTCTGATTGCCCAGTCCACAACTTAGAGGCAGCAGGGTCAACTACCTCCTCAACCCAATCCGTCAGTTCCAAGGGATCATGTCAATTTTATTTTCACTAGAAGAGGGCCAGGCTCATAGCTCAATACAGGGCTCACAACTGCTCCTACACCTCTCAACCGCCTCAATGCCACTCCAGCGAGTCACTCTATGATCAATAACGCCATGGACATGAGTAATGTGCTCCACCCTATAAGGACTTGCACTAGGCCCAACACCCGAATATCCTGCACTAGGCCTATGCCTCAAAGAACCTAAACTAGGTCCCGTTCTTGAAGAGCTGCCAATCCCATACCTTAATCCTATATGCGGCTCATACACCTGACATATGAACACTTTGAGTTAACGTGAAAAAAGAAAAAGAAAAGGGAACTAAAACTAAGATTATAAGAAATTATTTCATTAGTACTTCGGCCGTAACAAGAGAACTTCTCTAGCAAACATGCCACGAACCTTCTCAGGATGATGTAGTTCTTCAGCACCGTCTTTGTCCCTTTCTTGTTTAGCTAGAAAAAATGAGAACATGGGTGAGCAATTCAAATAAGAAAACCTAAGAAAATGAATCCAAGTAAAATGAGACACGGCATACATGGGTGAATCCCTTTGGAAGACCGATCTCAACATCGATCAGGAGGCTTAGGAATCTCATACATGGCAGCCCCGTCCTCAATTTTATAGGAAATCTTATGATTTACACTGGGAATCTCCCCACTAGCATAGTCAGGCTACAATTAAAAATCAAGATGATAGTCGGGCTCATATATAAAGAAATCGATGCAATGAAGGTGGGGGCTTACCACAACTGCCAAGATCACAGGCGCAGCCAAATAGAGGAGGTGGTGCATGTAGCTGATATCCCGGTATACTAGATGTGACTAGTAAGTGCCAAGGGTACCTCCATAAGAAGGATCTATGTCCAAATCCATGGCAAAACCCTCCAAGAACATCATGGAAGGAGGAGGATCATGTGGGACAACAAAGTCTTCAAACAAGTGCTGTCTAGCCACCCGCTCTCACAGATACCATATAGGCTTCTCCAGGCCCCAGAAATGACATTAGAGAGTAGTGAGGAACTTTACAATCTGAAAGTTCCGACCATCATCAAGCAGGTCATCCTTGGGACGGAACCAGACCTAAACAAAAAATAGAGAACATACAATTAGCACAAAGTCACAACTTAACACAGAGTTCAAAAAGTCAAATGGATTTCGTTTACTCAACTCCGTCAAAGCTCCCTCAAATGCCAACAGACCTGATCGGGGATTGACTCCCATATCATGTAATCATAACCACTCCATGATTGTAGGAATGGATGCTGACGCACTATAGGTGCTAGAGCAGCTGAAGGGCAAAAGTATTCAAAAGCCCAGAACTACAACAAAGATTGGTGTCAATATATGATTTCATTGAGAATGAGAAAGACTATGATGAGTGGGTTTACCTTGAGGAAGTGCCAACCATTGCTGATACTTGGCTTTGCTTCATCGTGCCCCTTGCTAACCACATCATTCATAGCACGAAGAAGGGAAGCATGGAAAAATGGCTATTAGTATCATTTCTAACAAAATGATACTAATAGGTCTCTATTAGCATCGTTTCTAAAAAGAAATACGATACCATTAGGGCTCTATTAGCATCATTTCTATAACAAACAGTAAGAATCTGCCTTTATTAGTATCGTTTCTATCAAAAACATTACTAATAGAAGCTGTAAACCCCTTTGTTTAGAATCGTCTTTCTAATTAAAAAACAAACGATAATAATGGTCGTTTCATAAAACTCAAGGAAACCTAGCCTCTCACTTTTTGTTTCACTATAAAGTCTCAATCTCTTAATTCTCAATCATTCATCTAGTCTCACTCTTTACTTTCATCTCTTAATATTCGCTGGCGTTGATCTCTTCTTCCTTCTTCTATCTCCAATTCTTTGGATTCGATCTGGGGTAACTCGTAACTCTATTTAAGAGTTTTTAATTAGGGTTTAGGTAAAAATCAATTTAGGGTTTCGAAAGTTGGTAGTTAGGGTTTTTAATAGGGTGTTTTTAAAATTTTGAATGATTTTCAAATTAGGATTTGTGTAACTCGTACCTCGAAAGGGGGTTTGGGGGATTTACGGGAGGTTGTCGTGGTGGTGTTGACTTTAATGTATAAAGTCGAAGATAAGGTAATAATTTAATTTGTTGTTAAATTTTTTAGTGTTTAATTTAAACTGTTAACTCGTTAATTTCTCCTAATTTTTTACCGCTATTTTTTCTACAATTTGAAATTCTGAATAATTTGTTTATTATAGACAATCATATTATTTAGTAGAGAAAATTTGATAAAAATCAATTCCAAAATTAATATGCAATTCCTTCGCATGATAATAGAAGAGAAAATCATATGTGTTTGTTGGGTAAGCTATTTGCAACATACGCTTTGTTAATTGTTGATAAAAAGGGATGACTTAGATACTTTAACACTACTTTCAAATTTTTTATCAAACGTGACTGCATATCTTGTACAAAAATATGGTTTTAACAAATGATAAGCTAAGATGAGTATGATCTTAGTGGCCTTTTTTTAGAGTTTTTTTCTTATCTACTCTACATTTGGCTAAAACATTGCATAGTTTCTGCCTGTATAGAATTAGTTTCATGAAAGATTTCCAATTTTACACCATGAGAAACTTTTCATAGTGGGTTATTGCCATGTGGAAAATTTGAAGTGCCTCCTTCAATCCACTAGTGGAAAAAAACCTTTATGTTGCGGTCAAAAGCCTACCTTTTGCTTCGCTTTTTGACTGCAGCATATGCCAGAGAAGCAAAAGGGTAAATATTCTTGCGCTTTTTAAGGAAGGAGTTTCACTAGACAATTCACTACGTTTTGGTGGGAAAAGCGAGCGCATGGATGCCCTTCGTTTTTTGTGATTTGTGGCACCATGGGCTGTCCCGGTTAGTTGAAGAGCTATTGTACTTTAGTTTTTTCCGAAAGTAAATATTCTTGCGCTTTCCTCTGTGTAACAATGTTTTGCAGCTTCCATGCTTTATCATGTACATGACTAGTGTTCGGGGAATGCATTGTTGGATGAATATTCAGAGTCGATAATGTAAGTTACTGATAATTTGAATTCTGGATTTCTGAATATTCTTTCACATGAATACATCATTTCCTTCTTTATCCTCTATTTTTTTCCGAATCTACGTTCCTAAAGCATTTGTTTTGTTTATTATATACTTTGTAATGGATTTGTTGCTTGCTGCTCAATAAGTCTGATTTTTTCTCTACGGGGAATTCTATGGTTATAAAATTTGGGTGAAGTACCAAGTGGTTGGTATGGGCCCATTCTTCCCTTTCTTCTTGCTAGTTTGCGTGTTTGTAGTGTCCAGGATATTGATTCTCCTTAAAATTGGTTATTGAATTTTGAAAAGCATATTTAAATCCTTCCTTTTGAAATTTATGAATAACATATGAAAGTAGTATTATTGTGTCTTCTTAAGTAGTTGATTGCATGCAGCGTGTAATTATCTGGATTATTATAAAAACTATGTTAAGAACCCTTCCTTTGCAGGTGAATTTTCTCGTTGCAAATTGTTTACTAAATGAATTTGTCTATACTTCTTGCTTTTGCATCCTGATTGGCTTATCCAGTAGAACTTTTAGATGGACATTCTTATGTGTTTTGGTACTCTGGTATCATCGTGTAATTTATTAGGTCTCATTTTTGGCAAGATGATATTGTAGGCTTCTTTCTTCTTCGTTAGACATTTAAAACAAATTTTTGAATTGTTGTAGTCTTTTATGATCCTTGATCTTCTCCTTGAGAGTAAAGCCAACAGTTTATGTGCTCCTAAAATTGATATTAATTTATCTTTACATTTAATTGTTTATTTTTGCTTAATTTACATTTGGACTTGAAATCTCTGCAAATGGCAAAGATGTGGAAGAATAGAATTGTAGATCATTAGGAACAGCTTTCAGGACTTCGACCTGGTAGGCTTACAACTTGACTCAATGTAAGTGATTTTCAAAGTTTCGAGTTTTAAATGAATCAGATTTTGGATTAATGTAGTTTCAATTGCCATTTTGAACTCTCAAATTGCCTTACAACTTTGGTTTTCTGTACTACTATATGATGTCTTTAAGTTTTAAATTGCCATTTTGTACTCCCAAACTCTCAAACTGTGAATTGCATTTTATTGTTTAAGATATGTGATAATGATTTCAGTGATTGATCAAAATTAGGTCTTGAACTCCAATGGAGAGCTCTTACAAGGCTATAATTGATTCTCTTAGTTGATGTACTAGGTTTGCTCAGTTTCATTAGCTTTATTATGATTTATGGAGTATGTGGCTGATAGATTTTGTCTATAAGTTGTGTTCCCATTATTTTATTTGTGAATTGAATAGCTCTATAAATATGCTTGTTGTAGAAACAAAGGACCGTGATTATGTAGTGTAGATGTTTTCTGATAATGTCGTAATATGCTTCTTTGACTTGTGAGAGATATTTGTGTATAGTATGGAGAGTATTGTACTCATAAAGTATTTGTACCAAAGTTAATTAGAATGCTCAATATCAAGTTGTTACAGCTTGTTTCATACATTAGGAACGCATGAATAAGAAATGCTAAATGTAACAATGATATATGAAAATAATAATCTATTCTTCTGCTATCTTCTTTTCTATGTTCTTCTCTACTGCTCTGCACTATTACTGCTACTCTTTCTTTCTTCTATTTTTTCTGATCAAAGAACTTGAATCCTTTCAAGGTTTGTACCAAACATAGGGCACTTGGAAGTTTGCTCTTTCTGTTTCAGTTTGTTTCGGGATTTAATTTGGTTTTTCCTCATTTTAGTAGTTGTTTTAAATGTGATGATAATTTAGTTGTTGATTGTTGATTTTTTAGATTTGTTGTCACTCTATGATAATGAATTGATGATTTTCATATTTTTTTTTTACTTATTAAGTGATTAATGATGATGATGATTATGTTGATGAATTTATTAATATGATAATTTTGATTACTGATGGCAGTCATCAAAACCTTTCAAACTAACTCTCATTTACTCCCTTTACTTTCTCTCTAATTATGTTTGAATGATTGTGATTTTGCAATAATATAGATATTTCTTTTTCTATTGTATAATTCTCCGATAAGATATGAAATCCATGTTAGGTTAATCTTCATATCTGGATTGGATTTGATTGCCTGTTGCAAGTGGAATACTACCAAGTGAACCAATGCCTTCAAACATATAGTTTGTACTTAGGGCTCAATTTTTAATCTTTTTTATTGTTATTTCTCTTATTATTGTAATCTTTTAATGCTTTTACTGTATACATTATTTTAATTCTTTAATAATGTTACTGTATACATTATAGCCATGCCATAATTAGATAAACGATACTAATAGCTATGCTACTAGAAATTGGATACTAATGCACTTGTAATCATCCACAAACGGTACTAATAGCATGTTTTTCCACTAGTGACAGCCTAGACCTCCCAAATCATAGCTCCAAATATGAGAAGAGTCGGTCATTGGTACTAGAAAGCAAAAGTTGCACCTATCACTCTTGCTTGTAGAACAGGCATGAGTGAGAAGTACCAAAATTATGATCCGAACTTTCTGTGCAATAATGACTTCCACCATGGCAAGCCCATGAACCATCTTCATACAATTAGTATATTCCTTATTCGACAATTTAGAATCAATAGGTGCGATCATATTGAAAACTGGAGGGTAATGAGCAGTCAAGCTCATATCAATCAATACCGATCTATCAATAAATGGGAGACCAGAAAGAACAACATAGTCATAAGGAGTTATATTCAACTCCCCTCATAAGAAGTGGAATGTATTGGTGGTGTCCCACTACTAAAGGGGACTCAACTCAAATATGTGAGAAGCATGAGTCTTATCTATCCCGTTCATAGACCTCGTGAGTTCACCGAAGCTACAATTATTAAACTAAGGGCAGTCACAATACCCTCGCTCTAGTGAATTCCCCGGGTATCCGAATGTTCTCAAAGAAAAAAGCTCTTGCAAAGAAGAGAATGAGATAAGCAACAAGAAATAATAAGAAAAGAAAGAGCATGTGCAGTTCGCAAGGAAAGGTAGAACTTACTATACCTAAGGAGGCAAGGTATGAGATATATTGTTTCTTAGAGAAATCCAATGCATTAGGAGTCCACCCCTCCACACTCCAGACATTCTTCTTACTAGTCACCTTGTTCAAGCGAGGAGGGTGACCATAGGAACATACTCCTCATCTGATATTCTCTGTTTCAAGCAAAAAAGAGCAAAATGTAAGTCTCCAATCCGGCAGCATAACGGTTGTATTTGGACAGTTCCATTCATGCATTATGGATCATGGGTACCTGCATGATCTTAATACATGCTCAATGTTCTAAGAAACGCTCAAGGCATTTTAATAGCTATCAAGTTCAACAATGCACTGTTTCTGGATTTTCCTAGCTCAGGAAGAATGCATTATTCTTCCCATATCATCTTCAAAGTCTATAAGAGTGCACAACTCTCAAAAGTATGAAAACTCAACATGCAAGCACATTGCATTATTTGGCAATAATCACTTCAATATCAACAACCAGACTTTTTCAATGGCACATAAAGTCTAAAACATATCTCTACACATTTCGACAAATTTGGAACAAGTTTCGACAATTTTCGACAGGCCCGGCAATTTTCTTCAGGTATTAAGCAATTTTGAGCAAAGTTGGGATAATCTTACAAGAATGCAATTTCGACTCCTACGCTTTATTTTTGAGTCATTTTAAAGAATGATCAAATTCTATGTTCTAGTTGAAAATAGTTCATATGCACTAAGTGAGCTAATGACGCCATTATAAGATAATTTTGGCTAACAATGAGCAAATATGAGCAATTTAGCAAAACTTGCAAGTCATGCACTATGACACTTTCTAGATAAATTCTTGATAATAATGAGTTAGTTTGGGTAATTTTGACCAATAATCATCAAACTAGCAAGTTTGATATCAATACAATGTATAATGTGGAAAATATGCAAGATGAGCCGATTTTATCGCTACTAGTATAGTGGAACTCAATATTTCAAAATCATCAAAGGATTGAAATTTTCATGGCATCATGATCAAGACATCGTTTTGCATTAAAATGATCAAATTCTACTATTTTTCGGACGCTCACAAGTTTGATCGATTCATATGAATCGACTCATTTTGGCACCAACCACTATGCCAAAAGTTTCAGTTAAAAGCACCTAAATTATGGCACCTTTTTAAAAGTGCTATCATTTTTTCCTGTTAAAAGAGCTTCTTTTATCAATGTTGTTATTTAGGTGCTCTAAATTACTCTTTTACTAATAAGATAGCACTTTAAGTAAGTGCTTTAAATAAAGTGTTATAATTTAGCTTTGGTAAATTCGAAAATAACATAACCATATCAATTAATTAATGTGTTGTTAATTAATTGCTATAAAAAAACCATAAAACAATAGCACATAAGAGAGCACTTTGAAAATCGTCAAATAACCGCCCATACGTACCTTTAGCCGACTATCAGTAGGATTATACAATGGAATCAACTCACAAATATAATCTTATACCTTCTTTTCTCCCAAATTTCCTTCTACCCTAAGATTACAACACTCATTCTTTGATTCAATCACGAACTTACTCGTTCTTAATTAAGCGCTAATAAAAATCGCAACAATCTTGTTGTTCTTGGGAGTGTTGAAGTTGAATCGTAATCAAGATATGTATTTGCTCTTATTTTCATTTGCAAATGCATGATATTTTTATTGTTACCTACTTTTAATTTGATACATCTTTGGTCATAAACTAATTAATATATTTTTATTGCAGTACTTTTTTTTATTGTAATGTTTTAAGTTATGATCAATAACATATTGATGAAGTGAGGACCGATTTGGCACAACATATATTTCTTGCTTCATGATTCACATTGCTCGTGTTATGTGTACAATGCAGAAGTTTATTATAGGAGTTAGAACTTTCTCTCGAAAATTTTTGTTAGTGAAATTTTTTATAGTTGATTTTGATGAACTATTTATGTATTCTTTGATGCATGAATTTATAGTTATCAATAAAAGGAGATTTTTTGAAAATAAAAATCATTTTATTAGAATGTATATTGTTCATTTGGAAAAAGAAAAATTAAATGGTAGTTCATTAATTAAATTTGAAACATGTACAAAATGTATATTTTCCAAACGAGCGCCAATTTCAAAGCTGAAATGGAAGGCAAAACCTGCCAAAATTATTTTTGGTGCCAACATGCTAATAGACAACGCTCTAAAGTACTTTAATGAAGCGCCGCAATAGTAAAATTTGAAATTTGGGCGCCAAAATGATAGTACCATAATCATGTTTTTACAGCACTTTAAAGTGCTATAACTTGAGCGCTGCAGTATCATTCGCATATTAACAACACTTTATAAAGTGCTATCATTGTTTTTCCAGCACCCCCATATCATAGCACGCAAAAAGCGCTGTCATTCTCTACATTTTAGCGCTTTTAATACATGATTATGGCATAGTGAACATTCATCTCTACCACTACTACTCTAAGTGCATTACATGAAATGCATTATTTGGGCATGTCATATGTAAATTTTAAGTTCTCAAAACTACTTTGCACTAAAGTAGACAAGTTCAAGCATCAAATTTCATCAATAAGCAACAAGCTCAAACACCATGAACACTATTAACAACCTACCACTTCAAACTTTGAACCTCTAGTTCTCACTGAATTCTACGTCATATTGAGTGAAATAAGTTGCAAATTACAACATTTTGCACAAGTAATTCAATAAAGCAAAGAAATTTCAAAATCATGCACCACAAACAAAATACCCGAATTCAAAATTCCGCATATTTCTCACAAAAACCATGATAATGAGCAACAATCAAAACAAAAATAATAATGAGTAATGCTACTTATTTGAGCTCGTTTAAGATTAGAATGAATTTGATGCAAGAAACTAAAAAGTTGAAGCTTTAATGGACCAAAAATGGTTTTTTCATTTCAACGAAACAAAGCTGTAATTACTAACCTGAAACAAATAAACTTAGATCTTAAATCTGTAATGAAGTGAGTTTGATCTTAAATTTAATCAAAATTAAAACCTGGAATTGATGCATGCTAATCGCTAACTAAAGGAAAAATGGAAACCTAGTAAAAACCAAACACCAAAATTGTATTAAATTAACTATTGAAGTCAAATATTTCTTGAAGATCGAAAATACAAAAACCCTAGAATCATTAATAAATTCAATACATTCATTTAGAAAACCAAAAGAAGTAAAAACGGAATTATGAAGCTTTAAGCTGCAAACCGTTATCTGAATCGAACCCCAAAATACAATTGCCCTATTGCACTATTGTATAATAGTAAGTAACAGTTCAGTAATTTACAGAATTCGAAAAGGCCATCAAAGTAACAATAATTCAATCAGGTATCGGAATATAAGATACACCACTCATTCATGATTCATATTCAAATCAATAACTAAAATTGAAAAACAATTAACTTGATCAACTAACAAATGTAAATGAAAAAAAAAATCAAAACCAATTACTTTTCGCAATCATGCACAATTCAATACTTCACTAACTGAATTAACAAAAACCTCCATTAAAATTTAATACTTCAATTTTTGGGATTTTCTCTCTCAGAATGAAACTTCAACATCAAATTCACATTAAAATAAACGGCTTTTATGATCAATTTACTATGTAGATGTTGAACAATAAGCTAGCTCGAAAACATACCATTTTTGGGTTTTTAGAAATGGAACTAAGTTAAAATAATAGAAAAAAAAAAATCAAAGATAAAGGTGCTCACGCCCCTTCCTTTTCATTTCGATTAAACTTATTGTAAGCGCAACTAACCCATATCGATCAGTTCAAAGCATCTAAACATCCTTCACTGTCTTCACTTCTATCTTATTTTGATTAAGCCTATTCTAAGCCCTTAATTAATGAGTTTTACTTGCCCAATTTTAAATCAAAAATCATATTTCTTGATTTCAAACCACATTCAAGTTTATTTTAATTATTCAAAGCTATGGGGAACGGGATTGTTGAGTTTTAGGTGTCCTAAGGTCGTTTTGGGAACGAAAATGGCCGAATATAGGTCATTATAGGCCATAATGAGTTTTACTTTCCCAAATTTCCACCAACAATCATATTTCTTGATTTCAAACCACATTCAAGTTTATTTTAATTATTCAAAGCTATGGGGAACGGGTTTGTTGAGTTTTAGTTGTCCTAAGGTTGTTTTGGGAATGAAATGGCCGAATATAGGTCATTACCGCCCATAATGAGTTTTACTTTCCCAATTTTCAGCCAACGATCATATTTCTTGATTTCATACCACATTCAAGTTTATTTTCATTATTCAAAGTTATGGGGAACTGGTCTGTTGAGTTTTAGGCATCCTAAGGTCATTTTGGGAATGAAAATTGCCAGATATAGGTCATTATCGCCCATAATTAGTTTTAATTGCCTAATTTTGGACCAACAATCATATTTCTTGATTTCAAACCACATTCAAGTTTATTTTCGTTATTCAAAGCTATGGGGAACGGGTTTGTTGAGTTTTAGGTGTCCTAAGGTCGTTTTAACGAAAATGGCCGAATGTAGGTCATTATCACCCATAATGAGTTTTACTTGCCCATTTTTCAACCAACAACCATATTTCTTGATTTCAAACCACATTCAAGTTTAATTTTATTATTCAAAGATGTATTTACTTCTACTTTGATTGTATTCCTTACCAATTTGATAGATTCATATTAAACTAAATATAGAGGCTCTTGTATATTTGAAAATAAATACAACTCAATAATTATTCAAATAAAAGTAGCATAAATATACACCAATTTCTATACACTTCAATATTAAAGTACATACCAAGATGAGCGGCGTGCCTTTGATTCTTTGTTCTTTAAAGGTGTTAGAAGAATAGATCCCGAGTTCAATGCACAACAAAAACAAACAATTAGGATGAAATTCAATAAATTAAGGGGGTGTTTGGTATCCAAAAAAACCAGTGTATGAAATGGAATGGTTAAAGAATACCATTACTATATGTTTGTTATGTGGTTAAGGAAAGGGAAACAAATACCTAAAGGAAACAGATTCCCTTATTTTGTTACCTACCTTAAACCTCTGGAAACAAATAACATTTCCGCCCTTTTTTCACTCCTCAGCTTTCTCACTTCTCTCACCTTGAAAATTAAATCAACCTTCATATTTGACCTCTAAATTCTTCCCAAAAATCCTCCTTAATTTTTGATCTCATCATAATCATCACGATATTTAAGGGTTTATTTTGATTTTTTTTGTTCGAATTCCAATCCTTGTCAAAAATTTTTAATTTTTTTTTTGAGTAATTTGGTGATGTAGTTGTTTGATTTTTGTAATTAGTTTATTGTATATTGACATTTTTGATCTGTACTCATCTTTTTTACCCTAATTCATCTTTCTTTTTCTACTATGTATTGATTAATTGTTCTTTGTGTTGGAAATACTTCGTGTAATTGTGTGTGTTTGATTTTATGTTGGTTTGCTTATTGTTTTATTTTGAAGTTTGCAATTAGATGTTTACGAGAATAATTTTTTTGGGGTTTTGTATCCCGGAGTTTTGCTTTGATAGGAAATTAGGTTTTGTTGTGAATGATTTAAGCAGAGTTTTGATACCAAACAACCAATAAGAGTAACACTATATACTTCCCTTTCCCCCCTAATTTGTTTCCAATCCATTACCTTTACTAATCTCATACCAAACACCCCCTAAAGGAATAAAAGGCTATAAACATAACATTGATAAATCAAGATCGAATTCATCATTTCCAATAACTCAAAAGGCAATACACGAGTTCAAAGTGAATTGTGAATGCAATGATGGGTCCTTGGGTCCTTATCACTCCAACCTAACCCACTCTTGAATTTCTCCCCTCACTGTAAAATGCATGCCATGTTTTCAACTTTAAGGAAATTTTGGCAGCATCTCCTTATAGTTCTCCAAGTACACGATGTAAAAAACACATATGTACCCAGAGAACTTTAAGGGAAATGAGAAGCCGAAATCTTCCTTAGAATTGAAAACAAGCCAGGCATTTACATCCTAAGTAGTGAGTAAGCCTTGAATGGGTATCTAGGCCAATGACGCATATCCATTTCAATTATACATACACTTAAAACATTATGTTTGAAAAAAAAATTCATTATTTAACAAACATTAAAATACTTTTATTTTGAATTGGATGCGTCATTATTTTAAACATACATACATAAGTAAAATTTTCACCCAATACATCATAGAAACTCATAATTTTAGCAACTACTTTGTAATAGTTGATTGAAGCCTAAATTGAATAACCCCTTTCAAATATTTTAATTACTATAGCATAACATACATACATACATACATACATACATACATACATACATACATACATACATACATACATACATACATACATACATACATACATACATACATACATACATACATACATACATACATACATACATACATACATACATACATACATACATACATACATACATACATACATACATACATACATACATACATACATACATACATACATACATACATACATACATACATACATACATACATACATACATACATACATACATACATACATACATACATACATACATACATACATACATACATACATACATACATACATACATACATACATACATACATACATACATACATACATAATCATACATAAGGTTGAAAAAAATTAAAAAAAATAAAAAAAACCCATAAATTGAAAAATTATAAAGAAATCCTTACCACTAGATTAAACGGTGGAAGAGGGGCGGAGTAGTGGAGTGGCGGTGGTGGTGAGGAGTGGCGGTGATGGTGACGGTGGTGGTCCTATTTTTGCAAGAAAACACACAAAAAAAATTAACCATAAAATTAAAAAACGGAAAAAATTAAAATCCTTACCAAATAGTCGTGAGGAGTGCCGGTGGTGGTGAGGAATGAAGGTGGCGGTAAGAAGTGCCGGTGGTGGTGACGAATGAAGGCGATGGTGGTGACTGCGGAGTGAGGGAAAGAGAGAGAGAGAAAGAGAAAGGAAAAGAGAAAGAGAAAGAGAGGAAGAGAGTGAGGGAGCCGGCGTCGGTGGTGGTGGCGGCGAGGGTTTGAGTGTTTGAGGGTGTCGGGTTTTTTTTTAATGAATTTTAGAAGAAAGAAAAGGGGTTATAAAGGGGCGAGTTGAGGAGCGAAACCCAAAAATACCGACTGTCTGAGCGGACGGTGACGGTCGGAATTACCGACTGCTATTTAAGCGGTCGAAAAATTCCGACCCTTGCCGACTGCTCAGACAGTTGGTATTTTTTTACTGACTCCAACCGACCGTGTTAGCGATCGGTAAATGTTTCAACGAGCGATGTTGGTCGGCAGCGGTCGATAATTTCCGACCATAACTTCTGCGGTCTGTAAAATCGGTCGTCCAAGGACGAATTTCTTGTTGTGTTTCACCCTGGGGAGGCAAATTTTTCAATAATGTTATTGTAGCTTTTGAGACTTTTAATTCTATGTGTGTGTCAGCGGGGTTCCTAATAAATTTATGGCACTTAAGTTAGATTTGAGTAAGGCCTATGATAGGGTTGAGTGGGGATTTTCGTGAAAGATTATATGATGGCTAAGTTAGGCTTTCGGAACCAATGGACTAATCTTGTTATGAGGTCTGTCAAGTTTGTTTCTTATTCTTTTGTAGTAAATAGTGAGTCTAACGGCCATGTTGTGCCTACAAGGGGTATCCGTCAAGGGGATTCTTTATCCTCATGTCCTTTTCTCCTTTGTGTTGAAGGTTTATCTGCTATGATTAATAAGGAGGTGTTGAATGGTTGTATTGAAGGGCATAAATGTAATAATTTTTCTCCTGCGGTTTCACAATTACTTTTTGTAGATGATTCAATCATTTTTGTAAGGCTAAAATAGATCAAGCGAAGAGGCTTCGTGATATTTTGGAGATTTATGAAGCAGCACTAGGAGAAAAAGTGATTAAAGGGAAGACGGATGAGGCTTTTGGCCACGGAGTGAGAGAGGATGATCGAAGGGAGTTGATGGAGGCGTTGGGGGTTATAAGGTGGAGGCTCATTCGAAGTATTTGGGGTTGCCTACTTATGTGGGTAGGTTGAAGAAGGCCTCTTTTTTGTTTTTGAATGATAAGATTAATAAGAGAATTAATGGAGCATGGAAATGTTCCTTTCATGGTTAGGGAGGGAGGTGCTTATAAATGTTGTGGCGCAAGCAATCCCAACCTATGCCATGAGTATCTTAAAAAATCCTGATACTATTTATCAGGAGATACAAGCAGCTATAAGAATGTTTTGGTGGGGTGGAAAAGGAAATGGTAGGAAAATTCATTATCTTGAGTAGGAGATTCTTTGTGTGAAGAAGGAGAAAGGAGGCTTGGGGTTCACATATTTAGAGCTTTCAACCTAGCTATGTTGGGAAAAAAAATGTGGAGGCTTTGGTGAAATCTGAACTCTATAGTGGCTAGGGTATTACAGGCCAAATATTTTCAAAATTGTTCAGTGTTGGAGGCTTATTTGGGGAAGTGTCTGAGCTATGCATGTAGAAGTTTATGGGAGGCTTGTGCAATTATTATAAGGGAAACGAGGTGGGTAATTGGAGATGGGGAGACTATTAGGGTGTGGGGTGATCAATGGTTGCCGAGGCTTAGTTCTTTCAAAATCGTTTCTCCAAGATTACAGAATGACGAGAACTTTAGGGTGGCAGCGTTAATAGATAAGAGTAGGGGTGTGTGGAGAAAGGAGATGATTGAGAGATTATTTTTTCATGTGGATATTGAGCAAATATTGCAGATTCCACTTTGTGTGTTGTAGCCTATTGACGAGTTATGTTGGGCATATACGGCCAATGGAGAATATGTGGTGAAGTCGAGATATAACCTTCTTATCTCAGACAAAGAGGAGGTTTGAGATAGTAGTGAGGGCGCAAGGAGGGGGCTTAGTTTTTGGAGGAAACTATAAAGTATTAGCTTGCCACCAAGAGTTAAAATGGTAGAGTGGAAGGGAATTACAGAGGCGCTGGCGACAAGGAGTAGTATTATAGTGGGGTGTTGTGAGTTCTCTTGTGTGCTTTGTGGGGAATTAACGGACACGATATAGCATTTGCTACTTGAGTACTGGTTCGCGGAGGTTGTGTGGGAGTCTAGTATGGTGGAGGAGAGGTTATGGAGTTTTAAAGCTCGAACAATGCATGATTGGCTGGAGTTGTTGGGAGGAAGTTGTGATGAGAAAGGATGGGAAGATGTGCTTACAATTATATGGGGAATCTGTGGTACAAGGTGTAGAGCTATCCATGATAAGGAAAGTTATAGCCCAACTCCTATCGTCAAATAGTCCATGAGCTTTGTTCAAGGGTATAAGCAATGCATGGAGGAGAAATGTATGCCTAAGACTTTAGAGGGGGGTAAGGTGTGGAAACCATCTGATTTGGGGTGCTGAAAAATAAATTCAAATGTAGGCCTTGTGGTTGGTGTGGGAGTAGTTTGTGTTGCTGTGGTGAGGGGAAATGAGGGTGACGTAGTGGAAGTGGAGGTGCTGAATTCTGCTGGTACTATTGTTCCTAAAGTTCATGAGGCTCAAGAGCCTTCTTGTATGGCTTAAGGATAGCGTGGGAGTCGAGGTATCAAAGGCTAGTAGCGGAATCGAATTGCTTGGTGCTGATTAATACTCTGAAGAAAGCTATTGTGCCTAAATCAACAACGGGCTTGTATGTGAATGAGATTCTTAAGTTAGCTAGATTTTTCGATTTTATTGCTTGGTCGTATGTCCCTAGGAGCGGCAATAAGGTGGCACACCATGTAGCTAAAGATAGTTGTTTTGTTTTAGGAGAACTCATTTGGTTAGAGGACTGGCCGGACTCCATTAATGACCTAGCCTCGACTAATATGTATTTATTTCTAGCTAATGAATGAAATTTTCTTTTCTCTAAAAAAAAGATTTTTTTAGGCTTCTTTGGGGGGG
>PYUH01000265.1:49298-89383 GCA_016808085.1 Suaeda aralocaspica | reverse complement strand
GGGGGGGGTGGGTGAGATTGAGTTACTTTTGGAGGAAAGCCAAAAGTAGTGGCTTTTACTTAGTAAGTAATATAGATAAAAGGTGTTTTGTGAGTTTTAATAATTTTTTTAAAGTGGGGGGGGGGGGGGGGGGGGTATTGAGTTACTTTTGGAGGGAAAGCCAAAAGTAGTGGCTTTTACTTAGTAAGTAATATAGATAAAGGTTTTGTGAGGTTTTAAATAAATTATTTCTGCGAGGTTTTATTCAAACAAACTAATATTTATTTTCAAAAGTAATTTTGAATATTTATTTTAAATAAAAAAACAAAATAGTCTTTGCCTTTGTGCCATAAAATTTTCGAAACATCAGGTTCATTTTTAACGGTTTTCAATAATTAAAGGCCAAGCGCAATTATTTTCATGACATAAATTATTTCTATAAATTAATTAAATTAAATATTTCATAAAGATTTTGTCATCAAAAATAAATATTTTAGCATTTTTAAATATTTCAACATTTTTAAATATTTCAATAACCTAATATTTATCCAAAGTATAAAATTTTTATCTTTTACAAATCTTGTCTTTTGTAGAGATTAAATCCAAAACAAAGTTAATCTTTTCTCCCCTCTACTTGGTTGAATTTCCCTATGGGTTTATACTTATAAATGGCTCAACTTCTCAGAATCACATTGCAAAAGCCTCACCAAAATCAGAAAAATAAAACCCAAAATTCTTTTTCTCTCCCTTTTTCTTTGGTTTTTACAGCTTTATGGAGCCATCTTTGGGCCATCGTAGCGGTCACCTCGTTCCACCTCTTGGCCTACCGCCGCCACCCACGTGACCATCTCAATGCAATCTACCACCAGGTACCAACCACTGCCACCTTCCATGCCTCTAACCATCTCAAAAATCATGCCAAAGCGGCCTACTCGCACGATTGTTTAAAAAATAAAAAACAAATTTTGCTTCAAATCAATTTCTAAAATTAGAGATTTTAATTTTGTGATGTTCCAATGTAATTATATAGTAGTGAAAGTATAAAAATATGTTTCATAAATTAATTTTATAATTGTTACTAATTAAATTGGTTTTGCGGTTAAATTGTGAATTTTGCGGATTTAATTATAAACCATATGTTTTAAGTAGACCTAATGCACGAAAATTATTGTTAAAGGGCGTATATTAATTATATAACATATTAAGTGTTGGACGAATTTTTAATGTTGGTTTCGTATTTATTTTTATGCAAGGAGGAGAATTCGTAGAAGGAGCGCTATAAGGTTCTAAGAAAGCTGGCGAGCAAGGTATGTGCATGCTACCAAAATTGTAATGGCATGAAAGTGTTAGGTTTTAAGCCTACTATCATCTATAAGAAGTTCGAGTCGAGCAAACAATCATGATCTCCGTCCTTGATATTGTTTGGAATTATAAGAAGACCGGGTTCTCAATGTTTTAAATTATTTGAGGACTTTAATTGCTTTTCTAATGCTTGCTATATTTATTTTTGGACTTGCTAAAATAAATATGATGTTTGTGTATTTTTTTAGAATTGTACATGTTTTGGTTAAAACTATTAAAATTAATTAGTAGGTAGTTTTGTAGATTTTACCGAAAAGTATTGTTTTGGAGTACTTAATCTTTGAAGATAGCCACGATACTATTTTATTGTATTTATTATATAATATTTTGTGTTTGTAAAATTGATTTCATGCTAAAAAAAGGTTTTCTAAATATTTTATTAAAATTGTAATCGGTTTTGATCTAAACTGATAATTTATGATAATAAATTCACATAGGAGTTTTAAATTGAAACCAAGTCAACCAAAGCTTCTTTATAGACTTATAAGAAGGTTTTCTAAAATTGGTTTTATGATATATGGGATTATTTAAGTTCTTTTCAAATTAATTAAACAGTTTTATCGCTACAATTAACGATTTTTGAATTAAATTCACCTAGACCCTAATTAATTGGTGAAAAATGGGTTTTGAAAATCATAATGTAAACTAAATAAAGAGTTTTATCACCAAATAATATTTTTCCTTAATTAATTACTAATTAGATCACTTTAATTAGTTAATGGAATTTCCTGAAATGACTTTCTTTAAATGGAAACTTTCAAAAAAAATTTCAAGGACACTCACTGTATTTATAAGGGTAACAAAAGTGGTATAAGTTATGTATACGTGTTGCTTTGATGTTAAGTGGTTTATATGCTTCTAATTCGTGCTTTCGAAGCCTTTCAGTGTTTATTTAACTTATTTAAAGAGAAGTGAATTATGTTTTGCTTTTTGGACAATAGCTATGTTATATTTTTAAGTGAAGTTTAAGAGTCTTAAATGAAATTTTTTAATGGTCCAAAGGTTTTCTATAAGTCTTATTATGTTCATGCAAAGTTTAAGTGTATTTTAAGCTATACTTGACCAGGTGAGTCAAGTTTTTAAGTAAAGGTTAGTTTATAAGTCAAATTTATTATTTAAAAATCAAGTTCAAGTAAAGTTAAAGCTAAGCAAGTTAAAGTCAAGCTAAGTATCTATTCATTTTTTTCAAAGGAACATGAGTCCTCACTTAGGCCAAGTGAGGTTATCATACGAGGAGTATGGATTGTCATGATGCTATGCTACCATAGTGGAGTGTGATGATGCTTCACTGTCTAATAAAGGAATGTCTAAGAGTTATGTTTTGAACATGGAGTGGATGGAGACCATGTACCATTTTTTGAAAGGCTAGATATCTTTCACTTGGAGCGGATTATTCAAAAGCACCAATCTACTTTATTGGTGGTTGACTTTTCAAAGATTCCGTTCATGTTTCCTATATCCTTAACAAAATTAAAGTTATCAAGTAAAGCAATTGAGCAAGTAAAGTTTTCAAGTAAAGCTAATAAGCAAGCAAGTTAAAGAGCAAGTTGTTTTAAAGAGTCTTATGTTGTCAAGTATGTGTGAGTCTTTGTTCCTGCTATGTGTTATGTCTTGTTTTATTGTTTAAGAGTCATGTCTTTATTTTTTTAGGCTTTTGTTGGTTTGTACATACTCAACTTTTGTTGACACATATACTTTCTTATTTTTGTCTTGTTTTGCTTTACTTGTTGAAGCAGATTAAGTGCAGGTTTTCTGTTGAGTATACACATGGCATGAAGGGAATTTGCAAGAGAGAACATTACTTATTTAGTTATTTTAGTTTGATTTTGGTTTTTAAACGATTGAATTTCTAAGTTGGTTTTGAATAAGAGCCTTATGGTTCCAAGCTGTAAGACATTGACTAAATGGTTTGTCTTAGTAATAAAAGACTTCTATTATGTGTGCTTTAAGAGAAGGTTTTTGTTTTGTATTTATTTTTAAATTTAGCCTTAGCATTGCAACTAATTTTCATAATTAGTTGTGGCGTGGAGGTAACACTCTTAAGTTCCTCTTGGTTACAGGTTTAAAGGTAAGTTTTAGAAATTGAGGCTTTTGGCGGTGTTACAATTTAACATCCGATCAAACTATACCGTAACAATGTTTTGGCTACCTACCTCACAGTTAATCTTGTGCAACACGATTAGAGTAAACATATAAATGTTGATTATCACTTTGTTCATCAGCGTGCTGCACATGGCGTTCTTACTGTCCGCTATATTCTTACCCAGCTTCAACTTCTAGATATTTTTACTAAGGCCTTGTTCGGCCAAACATTTTGAATTTATGCGATCTAATATGGACGTGATTTCCCCCGCACAAATTGAGGGAGGGTAATGGAGTAATAAGCCTAAAGATAATTTCGTAATTATATACTCTTAGGTTGTAACACTATTCATATATATTGCCAGGGCCTCCTATATTCGATGAGATAACAATTATTTTTAGAGGTATATAAATTCAAGCACTTCATGGTTGTTAGAAAAGTGGAGCTTCTAATCACATATGTTTTAGTTTGTTTTATTTTTATATTTTATTGTTGAGATGTTTGATTCTAGTAATTTCATTACCATTTCAGATGGTAGGAGGATTAGGATAAAACATAGGTGTATTGTGAGGGAATGACATTGCATGATGTTTTTCATGTACAAAAATTTAAGAATAACTTAAAATCATTTCTACTAAGCTTTATTAAGATACAAATTGTATTGTGTAATTTACTCGTGATTCATGTTATATTCAAGGCCATTCATGTTATAGCTAAAGGAGGGTCATATAATGTGAATGAGAAGGGTTTTCAATCAGAGGCGGACCCAGAGAAGGAGAAAAGTAAAAAAAAAAGAAAAAAAAATCAAACACAAACACGTGAAATTGACAAGTAAAAGAAGAGAGAGAAAGAAAGTAAATTCCCCAAAATTCAAATCTCAAAACTCAAACAAGATTACAACAGTACATCACCGACTGATCGTGCGACTGTCTAAGCGTCGGACTACTGAAATGCCGCCCCAAGCAAACCGCCGACTAACCCACTGTCCAGGTCAGCCTCTTCAATCCTTCATATAATATATACTTTGTAATTTTTAAACCCTAAATTTAATTTTTAATTTGAATTTTGAAATTTATGTATTGTTGTTTAATTTGGATGCTTCTTGAGTAATGATTATTTGATTTAGTTATTTAGTTATGTATGTCAAATAAAGCCAAAATTGTTAGAAATTACCTATTAAATGTCTGATTTTGTGAACAACTACCTAATAAAAACTTTCAGTTACTAAACTACTTATCATAATTCTTTCGGTTTAGTAGCACTACCACATACTGTATTTTTTGAATTTTTCCGACGAGTAGGCCCCACTATTAACTAGCTCTCTCTCTCTCTTTTAAATTAATAGCTAGTTTTTGATTTATTAATCCGTGTTATTTAAAGAGTTCTTGCTTATTAGTTATTACATAAACTTTGTACTCTTTTTCTCTCCCTCCCTAATTCAATCCCCTCCCTCATTATTTATTTATTTTTTTCTAGCTTTCTTCTACAAATTTTCTTTTTCTTTCCATCTGACAAAGTTCTCAATATATGGTTTGGCATCACAAATCGACAAGTTTCTCAATTTATTTGTGTCACTTTGAGCACTTTTAGTAACCCTCTTCCTCTCGCTACTAACCATTTTTATATAAACTAAATTTATGAATTGCATGTGCTTCATAATTATTCATTAAATTCTAGTTTCTCTTCTTTTCATATATAAATTATCAACTTTTTCTTAAACTAATTTTTCTTAAATTGAATAAGTTTTGCTAACGTTGAAATTTTGCAATTGAAATTGAAATTAGAGCATAAATTATATACAAGTGAAATTGAAATTTAAAAAACCCTAGACAATAAAGGGGAGATGATGAAAAATCTAGCACCTTCCATAGGTGGGAAGAAATTAGAAAGAAGAACAACCAATAACAATGGACATTTTGGTGTTATAAAAAGATAGGATAGAAAAGAGGAGGGGGGGGGGGGAATCCAGAGANAAGGGGGGGGGGGGGGGAATCCAGAGAAATTTGGTGTGAAAAAAAGAGGGGAAATTAAGAGGGAGGAAATCGTGAAATTCGATGTGAAAAAAAGAGGGGAAATCAAGAGGGAGGAAATCGTGAAATTTGGTGTGAAAAAAGAGAGAATTTCTTAATAGTGGGGCCTACTCGTCGGAAAAATTCAAAAAAAAATAGTATATGGTAGTGCTACCAAACATGAAGAATTATAATAGGTAATTTAGTAACTGAAAGTTTTTATTAGGTAGTTGTTCACAAAATCAGACATTTAATAGGTAGTTTATGACAATTTTGGCTAAAATAAATTATAAAGTCCCTAACTCTGTGTTCTTCATTTAGTTATTTGATAAATTATTTAGTAATTAATGATTACTTGAAGTTGATTTAGTTATATATTTGGTTAATTGAAGTGGAAGAATCGAATGAATGAATTATATGTTGTTGTTGAATTGAATTTAAGTTAATTAGTTAAACAATTTGATAAATATGATAAAGTCTCAAACTGTGTGTTCATACTTGATTCATATAAATATATAATCATATTTATTTATTTATTTAAGTAGGAAATGTCAACAACTAATTCAAACAAGTCTAAGACAATGAGAACACAACCCGATCTTCGACACTTCATGGCTAAAAGATTGCAAGCTCAAGGAGCCTCTTCTAGATCTTCACCCGCACAAAGTGAGACACCTCTAGTACAAACGTGTCTAATGAAAGTGATGACTACCCTTCATTTACCTCTACTCAACGTGAAGATATACCATTAGAGAATGATGATAAAGTATATGAAGTTGAGCTTCTTCCCCATGATCCAGGTTAGAGAAAATTTATAATGGATTATTCTTCAAATGAAAGGAATCCAGTGAGAAGAGCTTACATTCTTAGGGGACCTTGTCAACCAAAAACACGTGACTTTCCTCAAAGAGACATGTTTGGACATGATCGTTGTTTTAATGTTACTTAGTTCAAAAAAGGGATTGGCTAGAGTATACTATTGAAAAAGATGCCGCATTTTGTTTTGTTTTCTACTTGTTCAAGTGTGATGTTGTACTTCAAAATGGGGGTGATGTATTTGTGAATGGAGGGTTTAGGGGATGGAAAAAATAGGATAGATTTGAGAAGCATGTTGGTGGAGTTAATAGTGCTCATAATCTTTCTTATGAGAAGTTTGTGAATCTAAGAGATGGGAAAAAAATCAATTGTGAAAGTGTTGGACAATGTAAGTGAAGTGGTAGAGGGTGCATATCACATTCGTTTAAATGCATCTTTAACTAGTTTGAGATTTCAATATTGCAGAAGAACAACATCATCAGTCCACATCGACTTCATCGATATCTTCACTAATTTTCATGTTACCCAAGTTTAGCAAAACACAAACAAATAAGTTAAAAAATTATATATTTATGTGTAGATATAAAAATGAATGTAGGGTGATTAATGCTCTTTTACATTACCTTCTTCAAGACGCTCAACTTCCTCTAAGCATTCTTCAATATTCGAAAATGGAAGAACGACGGAGCCAATTTTGAGCACAAACAAGACCTTCAACTACCCTTGCACTTAAGGAGCCCCTAAATGCATCAAGGAACCTGCCACCAGTGCTGAATGCACTCTCTTATGCTACTGTCAAAATAGGGACAACAAGCACATCTCGTGCCATACTCGCCATTGTAGGATACCTCGCACTATTGAACCTCCACCACCCCAAAATATCAAAATCATCATTATCATCCTCTGTGTCCTCCAAATGCTTACCGAAATCATCATGATCATCAAGTAACACTAGTTGTAAAATGACTAATAATAACGCTTCATTAGTATCATTTGTAACGATACTAATAAGTGTTCATTAATATCGTTTTAGAGAAGAAATGATACTAATAGTATCCTGTTAGTATTGTTTGTAATAAAAACGATATTAATAGGAATCCTATTAGTACCGTTTGTAAAAGAGACGACACTAATAGGAACCTATTAGTATCGTTTCTAAAAGAAACGACACTAATGGAAATCCTATTAGTATCGTTTTAGGAAAAAAACGATACAAATAAGGAACCCCTCCCTCTATTAGTTTAAACTCCCGTTTATCGATTTTATTTATGATACCCTCTGATTTCTTGATCTTTAGCCTCCCTCTCTCTCTCTCTATCACTGTCGCATCATCCCTCTCACCTATATTTCTTCTCACCACCACAACTATCCCTCTCACCATCGTCAGTCATCACCACCATCCTTCTCACTGTATTAAAAAACACAAACTCACTATAAACCCTACTGTATTAATTTCTAGGGTTTCACTTTCGCACATTCCCAATTTCCGCCATTTGCCGCAAAACCACCATCAGACGAAAATGGGTAAAATTCTCTTACTACTTTCTCTCTCCTCCATTAACGACAACCTTCAATTCACTTTCGTTCACTGCATTCATCCTCAATTCTTCAAATCATCATCATCAATTCTTAATTTCAATTAAATTCGCTAATTAAATTCTGATTATATATAATTATTTTTGCAGCAACAATTAAGGTTCATGAATTGAGGCAAAAGTCAAGAGCTGATCTAACAGCTTATTTAAAAGAACTGAAGAATGAAATTGCACTTCTTCGTGTTGCTAAGGTCACTGGTGGTGCTCCTAACAAGCTCTCCAAAATGTAATCCCTAATAATCCCTAATTTAATTAATTTGTGTTTTTTATAAACCCTAATTTTGTTTAATTTGTTTGATTTTTGTAGTAAGGTGGTGAGATTAGGGATTGCACAAGTGACAAAAACTCAAAAGACTAAATTGAGGGAAGTTACAAGAACAAGAAGCTTTTGCCTCTTGATCTTCGTCCTAAGAAGACTCACGCTATTCTTCGTCGTCTTACTAAACATCAGGTACTTTTTATTTTCGCATTTTACGTTTTTTTTTCTTTATTTTTTTTAGAAATTAATTGATGTTATAACCAATTAAAATCTCTGCAGACTAGTGTGAGGGTTTAGTATTTTCCCTTTCAACATTTCTGCTTTCCCAATTTCAAATATTGATGGCGGATTGTGACTCTGTGGTACCGAGCACCGGAGGTGTTGCTTGGTTCGACTCATTACTCTACAAGTGTTGATATTTGGTCTGTTGGATGTATCTTTGGTAAGCGGCTTTCGCTCCATTGTTGATATTGTTAATTTTTCGAACAATGTGGCTGAAAAGCCTTATTATAGGGAAGAATGGAGAGTGAGGATATATGTAGGTGAATTTTGCAATTTGTGTCATTGATTTGAGTTTAGCCGACCACAAATTAGTTTGGGACGAAGGCTTTGTTATTGTCATTGTTTATTTTTCTACCAACATCAATGATCAAAGTATTAAATCACATTTATGGTTTAGCTGCATTTCTTGTTTAATTAATGCTAATGTAATTTTAGCTAGAAACTTGTGCATTGATTGTTTGTTAGGTTTTTTTTACACCATTGTGTTTGTGTTGATCGACTGCCTTGTTGCATAATTTCCTGATTGTTTTTCGGCTGTTTCTGTTTTACAGCTGCAATGGTGAGAAGACAAGCTATGTTTCCTAGAGATTCTGAATTTCAGCAGCTATTACACATCTTTAGGCATCAATCTTTACCTAATTCATTGTTCTAGGTTTTGTAATGATTGGAGCACTGTCTTTTGTTTCCTTGTATTGATTTCGTTGACCATAGTTCACCATGTTAGTCCTGTAATGATTGCAATATCATCATCTTATCCATTTCACAGAGAAACTGGTGTTATGCAGCGTTACCATGTTTCTGATCGTGATGATTACAAAACGTATTATTTTTTCTCTTTAATTTCATTTTATTTGTTATATTTTTGACTGGGTTAATGTTAATTTTTGGAGTTTTTATCTAATTTTATTTTGATATAATTTGATGAATGTATGGTTTACTCACCCACATGTTCATTTTAATCACTCATTCACCCCTACTTATGCATCGCCCTTGCCTGATCGATTTGTACAAAACTAGGTCAATAATAGTCTTCTCTAATATGATATGTTCAGAACTGATCAGAAAATGTTTTCTATATGCTATGTACTTTGCTGTTTTTATTTGTTCGTAGCACTCGCTCGTTTTCTTAGTCATTTATTCAATCACCCATTCATTTGTAAAGTGTTTTTGCTTCCATTTACTTGCTTCTTTTGTTTTACTTTTAATTGATTATAGTTTGGTTGAGAGCAAGGAAGCGAGAAGTGAAGGAATGGGTGGATTATCATCAACTGCCTCTTGATCTGAAGGAACGAGTTGATCATTCTATCCAATCTGAATGGACTGAGAATGTCATTGGTGATGAAACCAAGTTGGATTCACTTCCTGTGGACCTCATGTCTGAAATTCGGCAATACTTATACTTGGACCCTGTCTGCAAGGTAAATTATATTACTTCCTCGTCTCAAAGTAGTATCATTGCACATTTCATTGCTCTTACTTTATGGCTACCAGCGAAAATTAACATACTTTGATTACTCTCAACTGCTGGCAAATTCTTTCATAATTCAAACTACTGTAATGATGAAAAGAGGTATAATAAATGCCCAAATTTGTGGGAAAGAAAAAGGTGCATACTTAGTTGCTAACTTAGTAACTTGTTACTCATTATGCAGAAAATTAGCTGACTAAAGACTTTGCCTATTGTTGTTTCAGCTAACTAACTTTGCAAATATGGAGCCTCCACTAGTGGAGGCTATTTGCCAACACCTTAGAACATTTTCGGTAAAGAAGGCTCATACATAGTTTTTGAAGGTGATATTGTGAAGCAAAGGCGGCTCTTCATTTTCAGTGGTCAATTGGAACTCTCTTTCAGCACTCTTATTAATGTCAATTTCCGATTTCTTATATCTGCAATTACTTTACTTCTAATTTGTAAATTCTTTATATGGCACATATTTCATACCTGCATAAGCGAGTGATATAATTTTCAACTTGATCATTGATCATTAAGCAATGTTTAAAATCTGAATATATGAATGAATGAACTTTAATGAATGATTTATATGAATGAATTTATATGTTTTGGATGCTTAGGGTCATGCAAAATTATTTCTTGTCACAAAATTTTTGTCAAACACACTTGGATTTTGATTAACTTTTGACATTACTTAACAAGAGATTATAGATTCATTTGTTTGTCTGTATCTTTTTGTATTTTACATCTCTCTTTGTGTATGTATCTCTATATCTCTTATCAGTTCAGGTGAATAGCTTGATCAGTTCAGTTGTGATATGTGTAGCTTGATCAGTTCAGGTGACTTTGGGGTTTTACCTTAATTGCTATCATGTGATTGTAATTAGTTGTGTTTGTGTTGTGTAATTGAGTCAATTGCTTATTGAATGATGGAAGAAAACATATATGAAGTTTTGGATTGGTTTGTGTAATGATAACTTGTAGATGTTTCATCCTCAGATTGATGTATTGGTGTAGCTTAATTATCCATTTTAATGTCATGCTAAAAGTTGCAATTTTTTTTTATTGAAAGTCATATGTTGATACAAGTGATTGTTATATCTTTCTCTGTGTGTTATGTGCTCTTACTTACTGTTTTGTGATTGTTTCATCTTTCAGGTTGGTAACATAATCATCCCCAAGAGGCTTCATGTCTGTATCGAGCATGCTCAGGCTTCAAGGTGCCAGGAGGATTTGATATAGTATTTGTATTTTTGCTCATGTTATTGCTATTGAGTTGTTGTTATTAAGGTGTTTTGTTGTTGGGTTTTTGCACTTTTATTAGAATTTGGTCTACTATGATTTTGTTATGGTGAAGTTAATTTATGCCCCTTTATGTATCATTAATGTCTTGTAATAATTTACTATTGTTATTCATCAATTTAATATAGTATTTGTTATAATAATTTTAATTTTTGGTTACTAGTATTATTATTTCATTACAAATACGATTTTTTTTTGTTTTAAAAAATCGCTATTAGTATCGTTTCTTAAAAACAAACGATACTAATAGATATTTTTTATATATTTAAAAAACCACTATTAGTATCGTTTTTATAAAAAAACGATACAAATATACACTATTATCATCGTTTCTAACAAACGATACAAATAAAATTTCCTATTTGTTACGCCTCCAATTGTATCGTGTGTAAAACGATACAAATAAGTCATAAAAAATGATACTAATAAGCTATTTTTCTGCTAGTGTAACCAGCTGCCTTAACCTTCAACTACTACTACATACCATAACCAACATTCCTTCCTACCACTACATAAACACCAAGATAGCCATCACTAACCAACCTACCTCTGTGGCTTAAACAAGAAACCTAGGAAAAAGACAACCCAAGACATAAAAAGAGCATACACAAGCTTCTTCTTTGCTGCCAGTTGATCCAAAAGTTCACCGTTTTCACAACATTTAATGGAAAGCGCATTAATCAACTCATGCTTCTGTGTCATCTGTTGCTTGAGTCCTGTCACTTTAGCGTTCAATTCCCCATTTTGCCATTCCAGTTAAGAGATTTCACAATGCTTTTCTAGAAGCTGAAATTGCAAGTCCCGAATTTCATTGGCTTCCTCAACCAAATGAATGAAACCACAATGTCTCTGCAACACACAAACAAAAAAACAATTAGGCACAACATTTGTAACCTAATTTCAAACAAAAAACAAGGAATAGGAATAAAATAAGAGATTAGGGTAAGGGGTTGTATCTTTTTCAACTCACCGGCCACCTAGGACATCCGCAAAAGTATTTGCCGTAATTTGGCCGTCGGTATCTCACAACATACAACGGAGCAACCTCGTTGTGCCAACAAAACACTTGGTATTGAAGTTCACTTTTGAGAGAACCAGTACTCCTTGAGCGAGAACCACTGGTAGGCGAGTTTTGCGAATGCCAT
Organism: Suaeda aralocaspica; assembly: GCA_016808085.1. Taxonomy (NCBI): domain Eukaryota; kingdom Viridiplantae; phylum Streptophyta; class Magnoliopsida; order Caryophyllales; family Amaranthaceae; genus Suaeda; species Suaeda aralocaspica. The sequence continues at coordinate 77,098 of PYUH01000265.1, read as the reverse complement.
TTTTAGGGTTTGTGAGAGGAGAAGAATGAAAGAGCGAAAAAAAAATGAAAAAAGATGAAGAACAGAACAATTCAAGGTGAAGCAATTATATAAAGAAGGGAAAGTAAAGTTAGGTAGTTAGTTAATTGCTTCAAAATAAATGAGTTAACAAAATAAGAAAAAGTCAAACCGTTAACCTATAAACTCAAAGTTCCCACCTACAATTACAAGTTAAAACTAACTAAGGAAAAATAAGAGAAAATAGGGTGAAAAAGTGGGACTGTTGTGAGAAGACCCAAAGGTCGCACTGATTTTTAAATAATTCATCAATTACAAATCAAAATAATTCATGTGTAATTTTGTTAAAATTGTCTTTATGTATACAAATATTTACATCAACTTTATATATATATATATATATATATATATATTATAATATATATATATATATATCTTAAAGTATATTAACATATATTGATTTTTAACATTTGCACTAAAAATAGTGAAAAACAAAATATAAGTTATATGTAGTTATATGTAAAGCCAACAGAGAAACTTGGTTGAGATTTTTCACTTGACCAAATTACCCTTTGTTATTAAATAAATTAGTTATATATTTTTCTTTCTGTGATCTATTTTTGTATATAAAATAAGTTGTAAAAAGCTACTTCGTATAAAATACATAAGAATTTCTTACTTTCTCCATGTATTTACTCTACATAAATGTATTTCACCTCTAATTAACTTTTTTAAGGACAGTTTTTTGTATATAATTAATTATTACTCTGTATATTTTTTTAGTTTCCTTCTCTAATTATTTGAATTTTATTAATAATTTGTGTAATTTCATACTACTCCATTTGTTCAAGAATGTTAGTGACTTTTTTGAATCTTGCACATAAACTAATACAATTAATAATCTGAATGAATCTTTTAATTGATTTGATTAAATAAGAATCAATTACATGGAAAAAGCAAAGGAAATATTCAAAAGTAATGCATCACTTCTATTTACAACTTTATTAACCAATCAAAATGCTCCACCAAATAGATAGATAAAAAAGAAAAGATTCTAAACGAAACCAACAAAAGAAAACGCTATCAAAACAATAGGTAACATTAAGGAAAAGATGGAGTAGTTAAAAAATTCAAAGAGAAGGGGTAATTATGATGGGAGTCAAGTTCGAGTAAAGGGCTGCTCGAATCCACTTGTTAACATCTTGTGATAAGGATCTATATGATCCTTTAGATTTTTAAGTTAAATTTAAAATTAGGGTTTATAATTTTTATGGGCTAGAAAAATATATAAGTAATTTCAATGGAAAAGGATTAATAAACTTAGACGAAATCGCAATCACCTAAAGATTCTAATATTGAAATCTTGATTGATAGTAAATTGGTTTCAATCTAAAGAAACTAATTTTTCCTAACACAATGTTATTTTTCATAAATGACTAATATAAACAAAATCATGGGATTTTTTTATATAGCTCTACAATCTATCTTGCAAGTAATTGAAACCCTGATAATAAAATAAGGTCTAAAATTCAAAACTAAACTAAACAACTTGGAAACCACCCTTGGAAAGCAAATAAAATAATAACAACGTCAATTAAGGTTCATTTAGCCAAGTAACTCATGAAATGAAGGCAGACTTGCCATTTGAGTTAAATCAAAAACCAACTAGTTGAGGATTATGTCGATGACTTAGTGTGGACCCGGGGCTTTAGGGGCTCACGTGCCCTTTTTTACGGACATTGAATGTCTTTCGTTTGATCTCATAGTGTGAGTATGCTTAGCTTAGGGAGTGAGTCTGGAAGCTCAAAATCCAAGTATAGAAGTTGCCACCGTCCTCCTTTCGGGACTTAACAAAACCCCATTAGGTTATAGCCCAAGGGCGGAAATGACAACCAAGGATAAGAAGGTCTCATATCTCTGGATTCAGGGACAAGGGTAAGGACAACACAGTAGCTCACAGTGTCCCCCCGTGTACAGTGGCCTCTAAATGTTCTCATGTGTAATTTCATAATCATAATATCGAATTAGAACATAAATATTTCCGGTTTTGACCTACAAACACATAGAAATAAGGCTAGGCGGGTTTTTAGTTAATGCACACATAATTTCCGGTTTATCATGCTTGGGTGATCACTTTAGGATTTAATTCGTTTTAATCTTTGTTTAGTTGACACATGATTTTAGGTCTTTTGAGTTAAACATGATTTCTGGGTGATTTAAAAGCATTAAACACTTAGCATGGATCATATTAAACCTAAAGCAATGTTTCTGCCTAAAGTTGATTTTAATTTAAAGTCGAATCATTAATTAGTCAATATTGCATAAATTTAATTTTAAACATCTCAATTTTCTAATAAAGCAATAAAAATCACATAATCATGCAAACTAACTCGTTGAAGAACTCAAGATGAAGATTTCGATGTTGTTGGCCTCATTTAAAGTACCTTTCGTGCGATTGTCGAAACAACTTCTTTAGATTGAATGCTTGAAGAACTTTCATTAATAACAATAATAATATTAATGTTAATAAGTTTAAAGTTTGATGTTGTTGATGAAAGTTGGCTTAGAAGCAATTTGTGGGAGAAGGAGGAAGAAGGGCATGATTTTCGAGGTATGGCAAAAAAATCGAGAGAGAGAGTTTAGAGAGAGAAAATGTGTTTTGAAGAAGTCGAAGTGTCATGAAGGTCGGAGGAGGGGGGATATTTATAGGGTCGAAAGTGACGTCATTGGGCGCCATAGCGTTCAAGGTGAGCGCCAGGGCGCTCAGTGAGTACTAGGGCGCAGGTGCCTCGAGCGCCTAGGCACTCGTCCTGCGTCGTGGCGCTCGAGCTCCGATCTTCTTGATTTTCACGTGGTGAATCTCTGAAGCTTCCTTATTTCTTATATTCATTTCCATAAATCGAAAAATTAAGAAAATATTATGAAATAATACGAAATTCACTTCCATAAACCGATTTATTCACATCCATAACCTAGAGTTTCTATAAACCAAACAAACCCTTCTAGAAGGTTCGTCGAATCCGGTCACATTCATACGCTTAAATTATTTTCTTTATTTTCCGAAAATGAAATTAAAGTGAATTGTGAATATACTGAAAATAAATGAAATGAAAATTAAAATGAGAAAATGAAATATAAAAATAAATATAAAAATGAAATATGAAATATAAGAAAATTAATTTAAGCGCATTTCGACCATCATAACTCATCATCGGTTATTCTGACAATTTTTTATTGTCTAAAAGTTAGGGGGGCGTTGCCCCCCTAACCCCCTAACCAGAGCGTTTCACCCCTGGACCCGGACTTGCTGACCGGGCAGTGAGACCCCCACCCGCTGACCGAAAAGCGGGACCCCCGTATAGATTTTGGAGGGAAGACCAAATAGGTGAAGGACTGATTTCCGACACAAAAGTAGGCGTTTTTCAAGCAATCAATTTTTAGACGTTGGACTTGTAGCGACGTGATACACTTTAATCATCGCCATTAGGTGGGACCAAATATAGGTGTCTACACTTAGCAACTTGATTTGTAAGATAAATCAAGCCCAACTATTGAATAGACCAATCTATACTATTTCGTAAACCGACTACCATTTTCTACCGTTTCTCTCCTAAACCCCACAACTTTCCCTCGTTAAAAAATCCTACTCTAATGCAAAATAAAAAATCTACTTTCCCTCCGAAGTTTATAAGCAAAAAATAAAACATAAAAAATGAAAAATTCTACTCTATAATGCAAAATTTTAGAAGGGACTAGATTACATACTACTTATATCAGAGAAAATAGAAAAAGAAAATTGGATAACAATTTTATGAATACCGATAACATTAAATCAATAACAATTTCCTAATTTCATGTAGCTTTAAAAACAACCACATCTAAATACTAATACGCACCAACTACACTTGTGTATACATCCATCAAATTTAGTTTCATTAATAATAATAATAATAATAATAATAATAATAATAATAATAATAATAATAATAATAATAATAATAATAATAATAATAATTATTATTATTATTATTATAATTGTTGTTAATTAAAATTATATATATGTATACTCCTCACAATTATACTCTTTATTCTCCTCGCAACTAACGCTTCACAACCTTTTCTATTTCTTTAATTTTCTCTACTAATATTCAACCATGTCAACCATGTATTTGTTATGAGAGTAAGAGTATAGATACTTAAGATAATATAGTATTTGTATTATTCAAGTGTGTCTACTCCACACTAGGAGCCCTATATTTATACACATGACTAAGCTACCTTGTAATTCCCTAAGAATATTGAAAGGTCATAAGTGACTATAATGAAGGGAGTTACACGGAGGAGTATATTCATAAGTTACAAGAGAATTTACATAGGATACTTGAGAATTATGATGATTATTAACACATGGGGAATATGGACATCCACCATTATGAAAGGATTATAAACTCCCCCTTGGATGTCTATTAACTAAATTAATGCGTTTGCAATGCTGCCTCATTAAAAACCTTACTAGGAAAATTCAGCGGGAAAAAACCATGGTTAAGGGAAAGAGAGTGCAGCGCACATTTTACTCCCCCTCATCATTATATCATTGGAGATCTCTTAGATGACGCAATCCAATATCTTGAACTTTTACATGTTCTAGTTGGAAGCGCTTTAGTAAATAAATCTGCTAAATTCTCACTTGAACAAATTTACACCACTTTTATGTTTCTAGTCTTTTGAAGGTCATGAGTAAAAAAGAAATTTGGTGAAATGTGCATTATTCTATCGCCTTTGATGTATCCTTCTTTGAGTTGTGCAATACAAGGTATATTATCTTCATACAAAACTGTTGGTGCTTCTCTACCAAACGATAAACCGTAATCCACTTTTATGTGTTGAACTACCGACCTTAGCCATACACATTCACGACTTGCCTCATGGATTGCTAAAATCTCAGAACGATTCGAAGAAGTAGCAGCAATAGCTTGTTTCATAGTTCGCCACGAAATAGCAGTACCATCATATGTAAACACATATCTAGTTTGTGAACGAGCATTATGCGGGTCAGATAAATGGCCTCCATCTGCATAACCAATCAAATCTTCTTTTGAGAGATTAGAGAAAAATAAGCCCCTATCTTTTATACTTTGAAGGTAACGAAATACATGTTTGATCCCATTCCAATGCGTTCTAGTCGGACATGCACTGAACCTTGCTAATAAATTCACTGAGAATGATATGTCAGGTTGTGTATGACTTGCAAGGTACATTAATGCTACTATTGTGCTTAAGTATGGTACTTCAGGACCAAGAATCTCCTCCTCATTTTCTCGAGGGCGAAAGGGATTTTTCTTTACATCAAGTGATCTTACAACCATAGGGTTGCTCAATGGATGTACTTTGTCCATATAAAATCTTTTAAGGACCTTTTCTATGTATGTTGATTGATGCACAAGTATACCATTCTTTAAATGCTCTAACCCCAAACAAAATTTTGTTTTTCCAAGATCATTCATTTCAAACTCTTTTTTTTTTAAACAATTCACAATCACTGAAATCTCTTCAGGAGTTCCAATGATATTCAAATCATCAACATACATTGCGATTATAAAGAATCCATATCTAAATTTCTTAATAAAAATGCATGGGCTAATGGGATCATTCTTATGTCCTTCTTTCAATAAGTATTCACTAAGACGATTATACCACATACGCCTAGATTGTTTTAATCCATAAAGAAATCTATTCAATTTGATTGAGTAGTATTCTCGAGAACTAGGTTGTACTGCATCAGGCGATTTAAAGCCTTCTGAAATTTTCATATAGATATCATTATTCAGTGGGCCATACAAATAAGATGTGTCTACGTCCATCAGACGTAAGTCAAGTCCTTCTCTTATTGCCACACTAATTAGGAATCTAAAAGTAGTTGCATCCACCACAGAAGACTATGTCTCCTCATAATCAATACCAAATCTTTGTGAGAATACTTGTGCAACTAAACGTGCTTTATATCTTACAATTTCACCATTTTCATTTCTCTTGCGCACAAAAACCCATTTATATCCCACTGGTTTCACACCTGCAGGTGTGCGGACTACTGGTCCAAATACTTCTCTCTTTGCAAGAGATTTCAATTCTACAACAATTGCTTGTTTCCGTTTTGTCCAATCATTTCTTTGTCTACATTGTTCCATGGACCTTAGTTCTTGATCCTCTACATTATCCATGGCATCAAGTGCTATATTATATGCAAAAACATCATCGACGTCGATTTTACTTTGGTTCCATTTAATTCCAGACGTGATATAATTTATCGAAATCTCTTCATTATCAGGTACATGAATTTATTTTTGTATCATATCTATATTCTCTTCTGGAGATCCTTCAAAACTTATTGTATTCTCAATTTGGCCATTACTAATCATTGCTCCTTTTCTTTTCCGAGGATTTTTATCTTTGGAACCTATAGGTCTTCCATGCTTCTGGCGTGCTTTAGATTCATTAGCAACATGATGTTGTCCTTCTGGGACATAAATCTTTATACGAGCATTTACAACTGGTATATGTGACTTGGTCACTCTGTTTTGGTTAGAAAATGCGTCTAGCAATTGACTTGCTAAGCTTTGTAAATCAATTATCTTTTGAACTTCTAATTCACACTATTTAGTAAAAGGATCAAGGTGAGATAATGACTTTTCATTCCAACTTATTTCTTTTACCAGCTTTTTATTTTCTCCCCCTAATATTGGAAAAACTGACTCATTAAAAAGAAAATCTGCAAAACGAGTCGTGAACAAATATAATCCCCTGTTAATGGCTCTAAATATTTAATTATTGATGCAAATTCGTATCCAACATAAATTCCTAACCTTCTTTGAGGATCCATCTTAATACTTTGTGGTGGAGTAATTAGAACATATACAGGCATCCAAAAATTCTTAGATGGGAGATATTAGGTTCTTGACACAAAATTAATTGTGATGGGGAGACTTTATGATAACTTGTGGGCCTGATGCGAATTTTTGATGCTGAATGTTATAAAGCATGCCCCCAAGCAGAAACTGGGAGTTTTGATTTCATTAACAACGGTCTAGTAATTAACTGCAAACGTTTGATTAATGATTCTGCCATACTATTTTGTGTATGAACATGTGCTACAGGATGTTCAACATTTATCCCAATGGACATATTATAGTCATTGAAGGCTTGGGACGTGAATTCACCAGCATTATCAAGACAAATAGTCTTAATAGCATTATCTGGAAAATGTGCTCATAATTTAATCAATTGAGCAAGTAATCTTGCAAAAGCAAGGTTACGAGTTGATAACAAAGATACATGTGACCATCTAGTTGATGCATCAACCACCACCATAAAATATCTAAATGGTCCACATGGGGGATGTATGGGCCCACAAATATCCCCATGTATACGTTCCTGATAATTAATCTATTCAAAATTTATCTTAGTTGGTGATGGTCGAATTATCAATTTCTCTTCTGAGCAAGCTACACATTGAAAACCCTTATGAAGAATCTCCTGGCTCTTCAATGAATGTCCACAAGAATTTTCAATGATTTTTTGCAACATTGTTGAACTGGGTTGGCCTAACCAGTCATTCCAAACAACAAAATTATTAGTAAACTTCTGGTTTACAATAGAATGTGCTTCAATGGCATTGATTTTAGTGTAATACAAACCAGTTGAAAATGTAGATAATTTTTCCAAGATATGTTTTGTGCCTTGGATTATACTTGTGATATGAAGGAATTCATCATTTCCTTCACAAATTGTCTCTATATGATAGCCATTACTACGAATATCGTTAAAACTTAATAAATTTCTTTGAAACAATGGGGAGTATAAAGCATCAACAATTTCAATTTTTTCCCCAAGGCAACAATATATTTGCTCTTCCGGTGCTTTCTATAATACTTATACTACCCGATATAGTGTTCACATTAGCCTTTTTCATCAACAAGTGACAAAAATATTTTTTTTATTCTTAAGTATAGTATGAGTGGTTGCATTATCAATAATACATAATTCTTCTCCACATGTTGTAAGTTGAACTTGAAGGGGGTACTAAGGGTAAATTGGAATATTGTCTGAATGGGGTACTAAGGGTAAATTGGCATGCCCGTGTTGTCTTAAGGGTACACATTCAAAATGGTTGACTTTTGGTGGTAAGGGTCACTATATGGGCCATCGTTGTTATTTGCCTAAAAATCATAAATGAAGAAAAGATAATGCGTTGTTTGACGGTACCGTGGAGGTTCATCCTCCTCCAGAACCAAGTTCAATTGATGATATCCTTGAGGAGCTTAAAGATCTTGAGAACATTACTTTGTCTTAGGATCCGCATGTAAAAATTAACATATCTCATGACAAGAGAGGTGGCAATTGGAACAAGAAAAGTATTTTTTTCAAACTTCCCTATTGGAAGACCCTTCTGTTACGACATAACTTAGATGTGATGCATATTGAGAAGAACATATGTGACAATATTCTATATACAATTATGAACTTGAAAGGGAAGACTAAAGATAATTTGAAAGTAAGTTAAGACTTAGAAAAACTGGGAGTCAGATCAACGTTGCACTCGGTAAAAGAAGGGGATAAATGGATACTTCCCCCCGCTCCGTATACCTTTTCCCAAATAGAGAAGAGAACATTTCGCAATTTTGTAAAAGATTTTAAACTCCCAGACGGTTTTGCTTTAAATATATCTTATTGTGTCAACTCTAAAGGATGTAATATCTCAGGTCTAAAAAGCCACGTTTGTCACGTAATACTTGAACATCTCCTTCCTTTAGCAATACGTGGTCTTCTCACTCCACTTGTACCTGAAGCACTAATTGAGCTATCTATTATCTTTACCATATTATGTGAAAAAGTACTTGATGTGAAAGAATTGGAGCAACTAGAATCCCAAATTCCTATCACACTTTGCAAGTTAGAAAAGGTCTTCCCCCCTTCATTCTTTATTATTATGACGCACTTACCAATCCATTTAGCCAATGAAGCTAAACTTGGAGGGCCGGTTCAATTTAGATGGATGTATCCTATTGAGCAGTTTATGTACAAGCTTAAATCTTATGTACGAAATAGGGCTCATCCAGAGGCTTTGATCGCTGTAAGCTATTTGGCCGATGAGTGCATGACTCTTTGCTCAAGGTACATGGATGATATGAAGACAAGATTTAACTGTCCAGGCCGAAACTATGAAAATGATAAAAATTGTGGTGAATCATTGTCGATTTTTAGTCATCTTGGACGTGCTTTAGGTGCCCCAATAATTAGACATGTTGAGAAGCGTGAGTTGGATCAAGCTCATATATATAATTTGAAGAATTGTGATGAGGTTCAGCCTTTTCTCGGGTAAGGATATTATCTTTGATTCCTTTTTTAATTTCAAAAATTGTTTTAAAGATGATGTAAGCAATTTGTTTTGTTTTCAATATTTTGCTTATTGGAAAAATATTAAATAATATGAGAAGCTTAATTATTTTATATCCTTTAATTTGTTTGGTTGCTCAGTTAAATGAGAATGACAAAATAAAGGAAATGGAACATTTGATCTCATTCTCATGTAGGCCAACTCAATATGTAACATTATACACTGGTTACATCGTTAATGGATATAGGTTTCGCATTGAAAGTGGTGATCAAGCAATGAGAGCACAAAATAGTGGGGTGTTTTTGCTTGGAAACACCAGTAATGAAGATGAGAATATAGATTATTATGGAGTTGTAACGGATATATTAGAGTTACAATACCTCGGGGGAAATCGAATTGTGTTATTCCGTTGTAAATGGTGGGATGTCTATGATAAGGTGAGGGGAGTTAAAATAGATGAATATGGCGTGGTTAGTGTAAATTGTAAGAAGCAGTTAAAAGGTGATGAACCTCTTGTCTTAGCTAGCCAAGCAAGACAAGCTTTTTATTTCACAGACACCATTACAAAAGGATGGCAGCTCATTTCCAAGACTCAACCACGCAATTTTTGTGACACTTCTGATGGTAGTGATATTGTGGGTGCAGACACATGGGAAGCTTATCAACATGGAGAACCATTCAAACCAACATACGTTGCATATTCATCTACAAGTGCTTCTGTTGAATTATGTAGGAATAGGTCTAACGTAGAACCTGTTTTTGTGCTAGATGATTTAAACAAAAATGGGGAGCAGAGATCAAGGAAGAGGAGAAGGGAGGAATAAGTCGTTTATTTGTGAATCTTTTTTTGTGCTACTCTTTCTTTGTACTCTTTAATTATTATTATATGTGGATTATTATTTATTAATAAATTTTATTTCAATTTTGCATAATATATTTTGATTTTGAAATGTTCAAAGTTGTTGTTTTAGCAAATGCTTGTTTATTTTTTTTTATTACTAATGTTCAAATAAAGGTGTACTAATAGCTTTACATTGTTACAGACTTTTAGGTTGCCACATTTATTTGTGAAGCGGTAATCTTGGATCGTACGATGGATAACAGAAAACGCTCCTCAAGTAAGGTCTTCTATTTTACATATTAAGTAGTATTCTTCTAATTTTCTCATTGTACTTGTCGTTAAAGTTGACCTATTAAGCATAAACGTTCACGGTGTAAGATCATCATTCATCAAAGTTTCCTCTTCTTTTCAAAAGCCCATCTCCAACAAAACTCATCAAAGCTTTCTGGTCGCCAGAAAGCCCTCTCCCTAAACTTTGCAAAATCTTCATTTTGATAAAGAAAAGAAGAAATCAGAAAATAAAGAGTAAGTACTCATGTTGAGCATGAGAGAAGCTAAAGATAATCACCATAACACCTTCAGTAAAAACTCAGAAAAGCATCTACTGTAATAACAATGAGTGATCTATAGAAGCTATGACTGATCTCCAAAACATGAATAAACTAGAGTTTTGTTTAAACACAAAAGGCCATCTATATAGAAGGCTTTGTTCCTAAGCTTCAACGTTGTTTGAAACTAACAGTTACACTTTTGGTAGCTTAGTGGGAAGCTCACCAAGGACATAAATCATTAGTTTAGCATTCTCTTATTAATATTTTGTAAGCACACTAGTTACAAATTTACAGTAAGGGCTTTGCCAAATTTGTCCTATGGCCAAGTAAACTAGGAAATCATTTTCTTTGAGTTCAATTAGTGTAGAAACCCGTGTGATGCACAGGCTAGCTAATATAATATTTTTCTTTAAAATATAGAAATATTATTTAACAAGAATATATCTTTTTTTTCATCCCATCAAAATTTTAACAGATAAATATACATCATTTGTATATGTGTATGATTTTACTATTTGACACTATTTACCAATCCTATTTGAATCATTATTGCAGCATATATGTAGGACAAATATAGTTATATGAGATCTTGTTAGACTCGTTTCAATGTGTGTAAATTATTAAAATCTAAATTGCATAATTTTATATCTCATAATATTTATTTTATTGATCAATTTATCTTATTTGGTAAAATCATCTTTATCAAATTTGTTATCTTTCATATCATTGAATAAAATTTCTTATGTGTCATTTGAATTTTTTATCTATAATATGATTGGTTTGATTTACTTATGTGGCAAAATAATTAGTTAATTAAAAAGAAATTAATTATCTCAAACATGATTGGTTTGTAATCGATAAAATCCTACGTGGCAATCTCAATGCTCTTCAATTATTCTACATTAGATATATTATATATTAATTACTACAGAATGTTTGAATAGTTCATGTGGCTTTGTGGAGCTCATATCAAAATATGACCAATGATATTAGTTGTAATTAGCTGATAGCAATTGTCGATTACTTTGTTAGACTAAGGCCATATTATGGTCAACTAGTTCATGTGTCTTTGTGGAGACATTCAAGTGGAAGGTTGGACAGAAATTTGGTAAGAAGCAACATGTGAAGAATCTATAACATTTATAAAAGTGTCTTGGGGAAATTACTGCTCTTTTAACAGTAGAACATTTTTATTGGTCCACGTCAGCAAATGTACATCAATTGTATTAAAGGCCAAAGTTTTTGGAAAAAAAAAGACACTTCTCCTTCAAGTTTCTTATAGATCTGAAAAGGCTATTCTCTTCTTCTCTAACCTCCCATTTTCTTTGCAACCCTTGCATGTTTAAAATTCAATGGTTGGTGGGGCATTTGGTTGTCGTTTCGTTGCGACCCTTGCACGGTTAAGAAGGGGTGGCTGTCAAGGTAGATTTAACTTGGTTCATGTCGCGCCCTCCAAGAAGCCATGGCTTCCGAGGCGGGTCCCAACCAACCCCTTGCGACTCTTGCACCACCATAAATTAAGGGCTTGCGGTGCGAACTCCACCCTTTATATGGTGTGCGATGATAGCTAATATTTGCAAAATTAGGAAATCAGACATTTGGTGGATTTCAATTGTTTGATTTTATGGTATACTCTCATATTTCGTGATTCCAGGTTTGTTTTTATTGATTAAATTCATTTAAGGTCTCGAATTTTTAAGATTTAGGGGTTTTAGGCTTTCTATTTTTTAGGGGCTTCCATTTTGTTTTCCATTTCAATTTCATGGCTTCCTGTCTTCAATTGTAGCTGTTTAATTTTGTTTCTTTTTCATTTAGAATGTTTTCAACCCTTAATTGCTATAAAATCTGAGTAATTAATTGCAATTCAATTTCAATTTGTAGAAAGTGAAAGAAGATGATGAAGAAGAAAGTAATAGCGAAGTGAATGTACAGGTTATATGTTTTCTAATTTTTCTTCTTTACATTAATTTGATTAAGCTTAAATTAATTTGAGTATCTAGTAGACTTGAAAATGATTTTGCATTATATATAAGATGAATTATTTGAAGTTTTACTGTTTAATTTTATTTGCTTATTTTGAAAGTGCGCTCCATTTCTTAGTTATTTAATTTTTTGGGTATATTACATTATGTTAATTGTGTATTGAGTTCTAATTTGTTTGATTGGTTTAAAACTGGTATTCGTGATTCATAAATAGTAGTAGTTTGTGTGCTGAACTGATTACTGAGTGGTCTGGTGTGAGGGAGAAGGATTGGTGTGGATGAGGTGCACTATAAGGGGTGTTAGTGGAGTGTTATGATTCAGCGTGTGGGGGATGAGCAGTCAACCAAGTGATGCATTGAGGGCTAAATGTGATATATTGGTTTAAGTCTATCTGTAGGAAGCGTTCTTGCCTGTATAATTGTTACAATTCGAAAATTTATCCAGGCCTTGCAAAAGTATATATAAAAGGGAACAATCATTAAGGCACGAGTATTATTTGAAGAACATAATTATATATCTCAGCCCAAAATAGCACTAGCAGCGTGTAAGTGGAAAAGAAGAGAAGTCCCAGAAGATCAAGTAGTATCATTTCAACGAAAAAGAAACCTTGGAAGGTTGAAAACATTCTAAAAGAAAAGTCCTAGAAGATCAAGTAGTATCAAGTAGTATCATTTCAATTTTACTAATGATTTATAAACTGCACAATCTTTCATCCATCATCTTATTGTCCGAGATTGCTGCTTTTATTGTCTGAGATTTCTATTGATTTTGTGTTGTTAGAACATTGTAATGATTTTTAAAAGTGATTATTTGAGATTAGTGTTGAGAAAGTGATTGTTTCAGTCATTTGAGAAAAGGCTCAAGCATACTACCTTTTTGTGCCTTGGTGCACCTCTAGCCTTTTAAAGCTAAGGGGAGGAGGGAGGAGTAGTGTGAGTACATGGAGGAGTGGTGATGGAGGAGGGAGAAGTGGTTTGAGTCCATGGAGGAGCAATATAATGGAGGATTGGTAGGACTCCAGGGAGGAGCGGTGTAGGAGGAGGGAGGGATAGGTGGAGGTCCAGGGAGGAGTTAAGAGGGGAGGGTAAGAGGGAAGGAGTGTTGGACGCCATTGGTGGGGGTGAGATTTAGAGAGAGTTAGTTGAGGAAGGGTAAATCTTGTAGTGATGGAATGATCAAAGTTTATAAATTTGGAGCCGAACTAAATTTTAAACTTTACCACTTTTAGTATAGACGTCATTTGAGATCGATGTGTTACAGTCTTTGTGTGAAAATCACTTCATATGTGTCTAGACTCTAATACTAGACCAGAAGAAGGTCCATTTTTATGCTTCAAATTAATCCATTTTGCAAGTACTTTTAGAACTGAATGTAATTCTTATTTCCTAAACTTGTGTGTAGGTTTTACAGCTTTTTACTATAGCTTTTTTGTGTGTTATATTGATGAATGGTGCATTGATTTTCTTTGATGGATAGATATGTTCTTATAAGACACATGCCTTTACTTTCAAAAGAGCCAAGCATATCTGCTGTAATCTTTCAACAGTTCCACTTTCAGTCAAAAGCGTACTTTTTAATTTAATTTTTAACAGTGATTTGATTTTATTGACATTTTTTGTTTAATTTTTAGTTGTTTGTTTGTTTATTATGGTGGTGAATGTGTTATTTCTTGTTTGAATTTGAATGAAAAATGATATCTTTTTGTGGGATATTCTATGATTTCCCAGAGTTTGTTATTAAAAATATAAACTTGTTTTATTGATTAATTTGATTGTAGTTATTTCATTGGATTAGGGTGGAAAATGAGAATATTTGAAGGTGGAAAATTGTGGGGTATTAGTAAAAATTGCTAAATTTAGATGAGTGATAAAATTTTGATGAATGATAAAAGGTTCATATTTATGTAGTGTATTCATACCTATAAATCAAATAAGAATCACAAATGAAAGTTTATATAGAGTTCGTTATAAAAGAGATGAGTTATAAAGGGAGAAGTGGTTTGAGTCCATGGAGGAGCAATATAATGGAGGATTGGTAGGACTCCAGGGAGGAGCGGTGTAGGAGGAGGGAGGGATAGGTGGAGGTCCAGGGAGGAGTTAAGAGGGGAGGGTAAGAGGGAAGGAGTGTTGGACGCCATTGGTGGGGGTGAGATTTAGAGAGAGTTAGTTGAGGAAGGGTAAATCTTGTAGTGATGGAATGATCAAAGTTTATAAATTTGGAGCCGAACTAAATTTTAAACTTTACCACTTTTAGTATAGACGTCATTTGAGATCGATGTGTTACAGTCTTTGTGTGAAAATCACTTCATATGTGTCTAGACTCTAATACTAGACCAGAAGAAGGTCCATTTTTATGCTTCAAATTAATCCATTTTGCAAGTACTTTTAGAACTGAATGTAATTCTTATTTCCTAAACTTGTGTGTAGGTTTTACAGCTTTTTACTATAGCTTTTTTGTGTGTTATATTGATGAATGGTGCATTGATTTTCTTTGATGGATAGATATGTTCTTATAAGACACATGCCTTTACTTTCAAAAGAGCCAAGCATATCTGCTGTAATCTTTCAACAGTTCCACTTTCAGTCAAAAGCGTACTTTTTAATTTAATTTTTAACAGTGATTTGATTTTATTGACATTTTTTGTTTAATTTTTAGTTGTTTGTTTGTTTATTATGGTGGTGAATGTGTTATTTCTTGTTTGAATTTGAATGAAAAATGATATCTTTTTGTGGGATATTCTATGATTTCCCAGAGTTTGTTATTAAAAATATAAACTTGTTTTATTGATTAATTTGATTGTAGTTATTTCATTGGATTAGGGTGGAAAATGAGAATATTTGAAGGTGGAAAATTGTGGGGTATTAGTAAAAATTGCTAAATTTAGATGAGTGATAAAATTTTGATGAATGATAAAAGGTTCATATTTATGTAGTGTATTCATACCTATAAATCAAATAAGAATCACAAATGAAAGTTTATATAGAGTTCGTTATAAAAGAGATGAGTTATAAAGGGAGAAGTGGTTTGAGTCCATGGAGGAGCAATATAATGGAGGATTGGTAGGACTCCAGGGAGGAGCGGTGTAGGAGGAGGGAGGGATAGGTGGAGGTCCAGGGAGGAGTTAAGAGGGGAGGGTAAGAGGGAAGGAGTGTTGGACGCCATTGGTGGGGGTGAGATTTAGAGAGAGTTAGTTGAGGAAGGGTAAATCTTGTAGTGATGGAATGATCAAAGTTTATAAATTTGGAGCCGAACTAAATTTTAAACTTTACCACTTTTAGTATAGACGTCATTTGAGATCGATGTGTTACAGTCTTTGTGTGAAAATCACTTCATATGTGTCTAGACTCTAATACTAGACCAGAAGAAGGTCCATTTTTATGCTTCAAATTAATCCATTTTGCAAGTACTTTTAGAACTGAATGTAATTCTTATTTCCTAAACTTGTGTGTAGGTTTTACAGCTTTTTACTATAGCTTTTTTGTGTGTTATATTGATGAATGGTGCATTGATTTTCTTTGATGGATAGATATGTTCTTATAAGACACATGCCTTTACTTTCAAAAGAGCCAAGCATATCTGCTGTAATCTTTCAACAGTTCCACTTTCAGTCAAAAGCGTACTTTTTAATTTAATTTTTAACAGTGATTTGATTTTATTGACATTTTTTGTTTAATTTTTAGTTGTTTGTTTGTTTATTATGGTGGTGAATGTGTTATTTCTTGTTTGAATTTGAATGAAAAATGATATCTTTTTGTGGGATATTCTATGATTTCCCAGAGTTTGTTATTAAAAATATAAACTTGTTTTATTGATTAATTTGATTGTAGTTATTTCATTGGATTAGGGTGGAAAATGAGAATATTTGAAGGTGGAAAATTGTGGGGTATTAGTAAAAATTGCTAAATTTAGATGAGTGATAAAATTTTGATGAATGATAAAAGGTTCATATTTATGTAGTGTATTCATACCTATAAATCAAATAAGAATCACAAATGAAAGTTTATATAGAGTTCGTTATAAAAGAGATGATTTGATTTTGTTTGTTTGTTTTTTATTTTAATTTTTTTATTATTTTAATTAAATGTAATTGAGTATGAAATGTAATGCTTTGCAAAGTTTGATTTGAGAGAATTGTATTGTTTCAATGCAAAATAAGGTAATACTTTATGTAGCTAAAGTCAGCATCTTCTTTGTTGTATCAACTACCATTGGTGACAGAAGTAAGAATCTGTTGTTCATAAAATGTAAAGGCACTAAAAATTCTTAAGACATTTTGATGGAGTAAGCTATTATCCGAATTGTTGGGACCTTTTTGAGTAAGCTTGGCTTTCAGAGCTTGAAAGACGTAATTTGTTGGTGGTAGTATGTTAGAGTGTTGGAGGTGAATTTGTATGTATTTATGCTATAATGTGTTGTGTTTCTACTGCCTACGGTATCACAGCCTTATTACCAATTATACATATATATGATATGAAAATTTATTACCCTAAACAATCGGACATTGTCATTGGACTTTTCCTTACAAAATTATACGAATCATTTTCCCATTACTGCCTACCATATACAGACTGCTACAATAGTAACAATGGGAGTTTTGTGACTGTTTCAGTAGCACTAAACTGGCAAAGGAAGAAATGGATATGCTTATATGTCCAATATTGTAATCTGTTTGGAGGTTTTGAGTCAGGTTGCTTCTGATGCACTCCGTATTTGATGCATATAATTGTCTTTGAAGATTTGAAAGCCCTATTAAATTGGACCCTGTGCATTAAAAAGCACTTCGCCTTGATCTCTGATTGAACATTATGTATGTCAGTATATGCTTTGTTATTTATTGTGCATCTTTCAATTTGGTTGCTGTCTTGCCGAGTACTAGATGCTTTTTGAAAGTAAAGGCATGTGTCTTATTTACAATTTTAATTTGGGTCTGTTTTGGTTGTTATAATTGCTTTTTTGGCTGCTTCAATTCAAGGTGACAATGTGGAAGCTTTGTGATTCTTCTTCAAGTTGTTAGAAGGTAACAATTTGAGTTTTTTTTTTTTTTTTTTATTCTCTTATTGATTGCCTTATGCTCTTTAATTCTTGTAAGGTATATCATTTCAAAATTATAGAAAGGGAAGGTGTGTCTTTAACTATTTACAATTAGATTTGGTGAATTGTTATTAAATTTTTAAATTAAAAATAGAAGCTCTTTACAATTGATTTTAGAGTTAACCCCATATGAGTGATTTAATTTTTGATTTATTTGTTTCTTAATTTTTGCAATGGTTGTTGGCTTCTTGTCTGTGAATCGGAAATAATGGCATCATATGCTTTTAGGTTTTAATTTCTTGCTTGTGAGACTTCTTGCTCATCAGTCCTAATCTATGTTTCTTGTGGTTCATGATATGGTATTCCATATTTTGAAAATTGTCACCTTATATATCTTGTCATTGGTTTTTGAAGCACCTTCGAGATTATACTCATAGTGGGTATTAGTTACTTCACTTTGATAACGATGATAGTCTCACTAAAAGCTTTTGTTTTCGAGGATACAGTGTATAACAATAGTGTTCTTCTAGAGACGATTAAACGTTCTGTAACGCGGAAGTGATAAAAGACAATGTACTTTGTTCCCTTCCAAACAAACTAACCTTAACTAAATTGTGATTTGTGCTTTTTGTTTTCCAGCGCTTTCAGATATGAATGTGGTTACGTATAATATTTGTAGGCAAACATCTGATGAAGGATGTAAAAGAAGTGTAAATGGCCGAAGGTCTTCACAAATCTGCTTTCCTTGATTGAACTTTTGCGTTATTTGCATTTGTAAAAAATGAGCAAAATGGTAATTAGTGATTATCATAGCAGTAACCTACTAATTAGTGCATTCATCTAGCTTCTTTTATTACTTGTCAATAATGGGTGACATGGTGGTTACTGATTACTTTAGCTAATAGCTGAAATTTATAATAGGTGATCACTACAACTACAACTAATATCAGGCTTCCTTTTCATTTGTTACGGACAAGTAAATGTATTTCGTATCACTACAGTTTTACAAAATGTACCCTCAAACAAATAGCCACCCCTTCATATTATTGGTAGTTTGGCAGAATTAAGGAAACTCTTTCATAATTTTATTTCTCCGCCTATTTTAAACACCTTACTACACTAATATGCTCACATCTAACAATTATTCATGATTATGAATTATGCTATGGTTAATATTAGACATAAACAATTGCATTATTATCAATAATTCATTACAAGATTCACCATTTCACCACCAACAAATGTTCTTCAAAAGGATCATAAAATTACCATACATCAGCATACATTCTTAGCAAATACAAAAAAAAAAACCTACCACTTAGCTTATTGACAACCATTAACTAATTATAAACATAACTACTGCTTCCTAGGACGACCAATGGCTTGCGCTTTATCTTTCTCCAGCACATTCCCCTCTGCATAACTCCTCAGTCGCGCCACTAGCTTGGCTTTCTGTCCGCATAGATGCAGGCCTACATCACGCAATCTTTTCTTCAATTCTAGCACCCGCAAATAGCTATACCAACTTTCCCTAATATACTAAAAACAAATAATAGCAAAATAAGCTACTATTTTAACATACAAAAATAATACTACCTATGCTTACACATATCAAAACAAAATTAAATTCGGACTATGAGATAAAAAAACAATACTACGACAAATTATTAATACAACAAACTACTTTACCACATATGCTACAATTACATATTTACAATATATATAACGGCATAATCACAACCAATACTAACAATCCCATCAACGAATTCACAAACAGCGCATCGCCAATTACGGGTATCGCGCGCGATGTCACGACTAATGTAGTAGAAAAGTATGCTGTTATTCAAAGGAGAAATGTGAGATTCACCACTAGCATCAAGAACATGCAACAAAAGGTTAGGAGTTGCATGTTCTGGTGGTTGTCCCTTCAAGTTATATTTCTCCGGGTATTCAAGGAGGGTTATGTTTGTGTTGAAGACAATAGGAGAGGATCACCCTTGTGTGAGGACAATGGAGAATAAAAAACAGTTAAAAGCAACTTGGGTTGGATATTAGATGCTTTAGGTTTTCAAAGCAAGGTCTCATTGGCCAGCAAAGGAACACTACAACATAAATGACATTAGGTAACACTGAAGTGGGAACACTTTTCCAAAGGTAACACTTTATAATATGTAACATTTTAAGGTAACACTTTTTAATAGATAACACTTTAATGCCACACTCTATGATATGTAACACTTCTATTGTAACACTCTTTAATTGGTAACACTTTATGGTACGTAACACTTCCATTGTAACACTTTTAAAAAGTAACACTTAGTTGGTAACACTTTTTGGTTAGTACATTATTGGGACAACACGTACAATTACCTTAAGATACTCTCATATATATATATATATATATATATATATATATATATATATATATATATATATATATTACGATTTAACTTAATGTAATCTAAAATTCTAATATCTTTAATTATGATTATGAAATATTTTTACTAATTATATTTTTCATAAATTCATTTTGAAAAATATAGTATGAATTAATATATCATATTGTGATCTAGTACATTTATATAAATTCACTTTTCAATCTTTTTTTTGTAAGAATTCCTAAGCACTACTAGATAAAAATGCATTTGCTACCCCTTTGGCAACGGTTCACCTTATAGCAGCGATTATAGCAACGGTTAACCTTATGACAACAACTTTTGCAAGGCTTTCTCAAAAAACGTTGCAATAGATAAGTAAAGGCAATAGTGTGAACATGTAGCAACAGCTTTAGCAACGCTCTACCATCAGCCGTTGCCTAAAGTACTCAGTTTTGTACTTTGTATTTTATTGGACCATTGCAATAAAATCTTACTTGGTAGATGGTAAGATGATTATCCCTTTTTACAATTTCCACCCTTTACCTATTTTACCCCTAAAACCCCCAAAATCCCCACTACGACTTTGCTTCGTTTTACCTAATCCCCTAATCATAACATTGAAATTTCATTAGGAAATCTATTAGAAATTTCATAGAAAAAATTAGCTCAATTAAATGACGTAGAAGAAGCAAAATTCTGTTCCAATTCGACAGAAAAATTATATTCAAAGACACTAACTCAATCATGGTAGCGAAATTCTCAAAGGTATAGTTATTTTGCTGTGGCATGGAATTCGAATCTTCTAAATTTCCATTCTTGGTGAATTTTAAGCATCCAATCGATTTTCTTGTTTGGTCGATTTTTTATTTTCTTATTTAATTTTTTTTTCTGGTTTGGATTTATCTCTTTTTTGTTGATTCTGAAATAGAAATCACTAGTACAAAAAACGGATTTTGCTGCGGTTTTTTCCCGGTTATTTGTTGCGGTTCAAAACCGCAGCACTTATGGTAGCAGCAAATAGGGGGTGTTTATTTGCTGCGATTATTCACAAAACTGCAACAATTAAGTGTTTTTTTTTTGTGGGAAATTGCACTATTTGCTGCGGTTCTTTCACAAAAAAAAAACCGTAGCAAATACTTTAACCGCAACAAATAATTTTGTGTTGAAATCATCAACAAGTATTTGCTGCGGTTCTTTAAAAATCATCAACAATAGCAAGTGTATCGGTGTTTGTTTTCACCATATGCTATTGTTCTTCTTGAGATAAAAAAAAAAAAGAGTTATGATTAACAGATTTAGCTAAGCATAGTGTCATATAATCCTTCAAAAGTAGGTTGATTCAGAGTTATCTTTGGTCAGTTCATTTAGACATCAACCTAGCATGAATTATGTGTCACTAGTGGAAAAATTAACATATGCTACATTACATTTGCTCCGTTTTTTTAGGTAAAATAAAAAATCGGAGCAATAAGACTTTGGAGGGAAAAATAGTTTACTTTTTGCTCCGATTAAAATTAAGACCGGAGCAAAAGGTTATATACTCCGATTGTTTGACTTTTTGCTTCGATTATTTTAAGTGGAGCAATTAAGTAACTCAATGTATATTCTTTTTAATAAAAATCTTATAACCAACTCATCCCTCATTCTCTTAATCCATTAACCGTAACTCCACATTCTCCTTTTCTCTCTCTTCCGTAAATCCTCCATCTCTTTCTACTCTTCATTATCTCCTCATCTTCCTATATCGCCTAAACACTAAACAACCCAAAACACTAAACTCCATCTCCAAACCTTCCAAAATATCTTCACAATCGAGTCTTCATCCATCCTCTCTCTCTCTCTCTCTCACATCTCTTATATCTCATATGTCATCGTACCAACTCAAAGCTACACAGTAGAAACCCTAAATTAGAATCGAAACACCTACCCCTTAAAAAAAATATCTTCAAAATTACAAATTTTGTATCTTCTTCTCTGAAAACCCAAACATTTATAATCGAAAAATCCAAATAAAAATGCAATCGAATTCAAATGTAAGGTGGTAAGTAGATCGAATCACAAGATGAAGGTGGTAGTGGTGGTGTTGGTAATTACATTCAAACTCGCTCCGTTGTTGCTAGAGAGCCGCCGCAGCAGCAGCAGCGACAAATAAAGGTGGTGAGCAAAGGGAAACATATCACCCTAGAACAATTTTAGCTGCAAAGAAAAGGGAAACAAAAGGAGCAGAATGACGATTCTTGTTTTCGATTTCAATTTCAGTTTAAAGGTGATGTTTTTGATATTTCGAATTTAATCTAAGGTTTTGTTTTGATTTTCAGATCTAATGGTGGTTGTTGTTGTTGACTTTGGTAGCAGAATGACGATGGTGAATGGTGGTGAATGTTGAATGACGATGGTAGCAGAATTACGATGGTGAATGTTTTTCCTTAATTTTTTGATTTTACTCATTGTTTAATTTTCTGTGATTTTCTAGGGTTTATCATCTTGAGCATCAATGGCTCCTCCTGCTAAAGATATTCTTCCATATCACTTTCAACCTTCTGATTTATTCAATTTACAAATTTGAGGTGTGAAAATTAGGGTTTGAGGTTTATATTAATGTTAATTTATGTATGCACTATTTTTGGCAATAACGTTGTTGCTGATTTGTTCAAATGCGTGCTTAATCTACAATTATGTGATTTATGTTTAGGTGTTTTGCTATTTCCAGTACAATAATTTTCTACGATGTTTATGATATAATGTTTGCTAGAAAAAGAACAGTGTTTTTGAAACATTTTTTATTTTATATCATTTTTTAATTTTATTTTATATAATTTTATAAGGAAATGATGTACTGTATGATAGTTTTTGTTTGATTTGATCATTTGCTTTTATTTTTTGAATTGAACTTATGATGCTATTGCTTTTGGTTTTTGAGTAAATAATTTTGTGAAAAAGGCCTTAATAATAAAATATGATTAATGATTACATTTGCATTGACAAAATTGGTACATGTAAGATTAATGTGAGCTTGTTTGAATTTCGTGTTTTGAATAAAGGTTATCAACGTTGCCTAATAGCCTTCAGAACCATATTTTATTGATCTTTCCTTAGCACTAGGGCTTTAGTTCCATTTTCTTAAATTGGAGTAGATTTTCAGACCCATTGTTGTCTCGAGTCTCAACTTCAGATTTAGGCCCTATTCTTTTCCGTTAAAATAGGATGAATTGGACTGAATTGAAATGAATATCACATGACATTAATATAGCAGGTTGTTGTTAACTTAATTGAAGTGAAAGCAAGCCCAAGGAAGTTTTTCCTTTTGTTATTCAATACTTTAGCCATGTATTCAAGTAAACTATATGCATATTTGTCAATCTAATAGCAAAAGACAGAATGAGGGTTCATGCTTATAATCTGGTTTTGTGAATTTTTTTATTTTATATTTGATTTATGGGTACTGTGGGATTAATTTTCCATTCTTTTGGGATTTCTGTTTGGACTATGTTGTGATTGTTGTTGCATGTTAAGACTGTTGTCGCTGTTGTTGTTTAGACTGTTGTTGTTGTTGTCATTTCACAAGCTCTTTACGGTCATTGCTCTCTTACTCTCTATAATTTCCACAAGCTCTCAAATCAAATTCAGGAAGGCACACAGTAGTATTCATTGCTCTCTTACTCTCTATTCTTATTGCTGCTGCTCTTTACGGTGAAGATTTATTGTTGTTTAGTGTAGATTCTTGTGATGTAATTACATGGTTACATTATGATAAATGGAGTATCTTACATTGAAACTTAGTGAATGTTTAATTTATTAAATAAGATTCAATGAATGAAAGAATGAAAAATTGAGCGAAAAAGTATGCTTGTATGACTGAATGAAGCGAAAAAGTGAACGTAAGAATGAATGAGTGAATGCATGTACTATTTTATGAATGATAAAGTGAGTGAGTGTATGCATCATTTTATGAATGAATAGGTGAGTGAATGTATCTATACTTCTCTAATTTCACTTTTATCAAACTTTTATAAGTATACGCTCTGATGGAGGTTGTCGGGCTGCAGGTGCTCTTAGCCATGCTGCTGCTCATAACCGATTATGCTGCTGCTGGCTGCTTACTGATGTTGTTGCTCCCCTCCCCTGCTGCCGCTGTAGCAATATTAAATTGGCATAAATTTTGGGTGTTTTTAACTTGTTGTAATTTTCTAGAGTGAAATTTGGGTGATATAATTGAAATTTTATTGAAAAACAATAGTATTATGTATATGTAAGATATAATGGGTCATTTTAGCACTAAAAATTTTTTTTTTTTTTATTTTCAAGGGTACTTTTTGCTCCAGTTTCTTAAAAAAAACAGAGCAAAAAGTTCAATTTTTAGGTGAAAAATAGATTTTTTGCTCCGGTCACTTAAAGAACCGGAGCAAAATGTCACACTATGACCGGAGCAAAAAGTCTCAAGACTTATTGCACCTCCTGGGTATACTCCGGTCGAATAACGGAGCAAAAAGGGGGTTTTGACCGGAGCAAATGAGCTTTTTTCCACTAATGTGTTCGATAATTACACTTAACTTTTAATGTCCATAGATGCTAATCGTATACATTAAGCCATCATCTTGTCGCTGAGTATGAGCATGAAAATAGAAAGCCAATAGTTGTACAAATGAAAGAAGCAGAATACAGTTTTACAGGAACTCAAATCAATATTTTCTTTCCAGTAAACTGCATGTCTGACCAGTTTCATGCATTTCTAACAAGTTTTGATCTAACACTTTTGTTCTCTTTCATCCCCTTACTTAATCATCTTCCCAAAATTCCCACTGGATCCCTAGAGCAATTTGAAAATGTTAAATATTTGCTTTAATTGAATGATACAAATCGAGTATATATGTATTTGGCGAGGCTAATGGTTTACATTTATATACTCTTCTAACATAAGATGTTTAGAAGGTTGTAGGTCAAAATCATACTAAACCAAGGAGTGACAAATGAAATTTTCTTAAGGGCAATTTCGAGGTTAATTTTCGTTACTAATATATTGGAAATATTACTTTTTTTACTGTCAAACCGAATGACAGCTAATTGTTTCGCTCGTATTAGTTGAATTGTTTAGATTTTTCATTTTTTGATTTGTTTGTGTTTTTCAGTTGAATTAGTTGCATTGTTTTTTTCATAAGCTATTAGTTTAATTAGTTAAATTGTGATTTTATAATTTACAATATTATATTAAATTGTTGTTTAGGTGAATTGTTAGAAATAGTTTCAGATTTAATTGTTGATTAGTTGAATTGTTGTTGCTATGATGCTATATGTTTCAATTGAATCGAATAATTTCACATTTTTTGTTCATTTGAATTGAATAATTTTAGATTTTTTGTTCATTTGATTTGAATAATTTCAATATACTACTAGTAGCATGGCTGAGCCAATGTGTATCTTTCACTTCATGACTCTTTGATCATTAATCTATAACACAATGGAATACATGTGGGACTGGTTTGATTCAAGTTCTAAAGACCGTAATGGTTTCGAGAAGGTTTTATTACTACTATTTTTACTAATTCAATTTTTTTTCCAATTTTTATAGGACCATGATAATGATCATAACCATTCGTTGGAGTAAGCAATAGGCACCATAAGCAAGTAAGCAGCGAGATTGAAGATGGAGAAATTAATGAAGACTATTACACGTTTAGGGATAGTTTGAGACTCATTTTTAGATTAAATCATTTGTTATGGATGCATGTTTTTGAGTGTATAATTTAAATCAAATATCTTTAAATGACTACCATCAATTTATAATTTGAAATAAGTGGGGTGTATTGACACATAGATATTTGATTTATATATTAATCAGTTATTATTATTATTATTATTATTATTATTATTATTATTATTATTATTATTATTATTATTATTATTATTATTATTATTATTATTATTATTATTATTATTAAAGCTATCATCATCGAAAACAAAATCAACAACATCATCATCATAAAATTAATTATTATTATTATTTTTACATAATAAAAAGTGTTGCATATGCTGATCGACAAATTTTACATAATATTAAATATAGGAAAAATTCATAAATATAATCCTAACTATGGGCGTTCACCTAATAAAAGACCAAACTTTGATTAATCAAAAAATAAACCCAACTTTCATGCCCATTTTTCAATTTTGGACCCTCCTAAATTTTAACCTGTAAAATCAAGTAAATCTGGTTAATTATCCTGTTTTTTCTTAACATTTGGAGGTTTCGGGTGGAAGGGATGGTTGTGGTGGTGGTTTCGGATGGTCCTACTTGAGTATAAATCGGATAATTAGCAAGATTTCCTTGATTTTACAATTTAAAATTTAAGAGGGTCCAAAATTGGAAAATGGGCATGAAAGTTGGGTCCATTTTTGGATTAATCAAAGTTTGGTCTTTTATTAGGTGAACGTCTATAGTATGGATTATTTGTATGATTTTTTCCTTAAATATATATTTTGTTACTTTAGCACTAGCTTAGTATTATATAAAATTATAAATATGATACATAATTTTTATGAAAGTGTTACTAAGGTTAACGGATATGATACTTAAAGTATAAAAAGTGTTACCTATAGTATTCAATGTAACACTTTCAAAATGTTACAGCATATGTTAAAAAGTGATACCAAACTAGTTTTAAGTTACACTTTTCAAAGTGGTACCATTGAATTTAAAAAGTGCTACCTTTGAGAATAGGTATCACGAGTAGATGTTTCACTTGAAAAGTGTCACTCATTGTTTAAAGAAACACTTTTAATCCATTATGTAACCCTCTAAGGGTGTTACTTAATGTCATTTATGTTAAAGTGGAAATACAAACATCTATTATGCTTGCTTACAAGGTCTTAGTAAAGAGGGATTTTGCGTACAACGTGAAGTACTTTGCTCACTTGAAGCTTCATGGCTCAATGAAAGGTAACTACGCAAAAGTGGGTAGATATGTTCAAGCTTTGAAAGATGCAAGTCCAGATAGCAAGTTTGGATTGGTCTATACTAAACAAGGTGGTGTGAAGGTGTTTCAAAGGTTGTTTGTTTGTTTTTATGGAGTTAGCAAGGAATGGATGGAAGGATGGGAAGGTTATATGAATTTATGGTTGTTTTCTTAGAACCTTTCATGGTGGTTGACTTTTGTGTGGAGTGGGGAGGGATAGAATTGATCAGATGTACCCCATTTCTTGGGCAGTAGTGTGATACTCCGTATTTTCATGCATTTCATTAATTTAATTTCATAATGGTATATTTGGTGAAAAATAAGGTTAAATAAATTAATTGATTAGAGAAAATTTAATTGATTAATGAGTTAAGATAATTATTTTCATGTTTTATGAAGTTTATAAGTTATTTTATGTCACTTTAATTTTTATGAACATATTTTATGAAGTTTCCAAATTTAGTTTTTAAAGGTTTCCTTATTTATTTTAAAACAAGGGTAGAAAAGTAATTTCAATCATTAAGGGTATTTTTGTAATTTCAGTGAAACATATTTTGGGTCTATTAATACCCCTTCAAATAGGAATTTTTCTGATTTAATTGAGTTTTGATGTTTTAGCACTTCAAAACTAAAAAAAGAACAAAAAAAGAAATTCAAACAAACCCCCCCCCCCCCCCC
>PYUH01000265.1:0-49273 GCA_016808085.1 Suaeda aralocaspica | reverse complement strand
ACATTAAGCCATCATATGTCGCTTGAGTAGGGAGCATGAAAATTAGAAAGCCAATAGTTGACAATGAAAGAGCAGAATACAGTTTTACAGGAACCTCAACAATATTTGTCTTTCCCGTAAACTGCAGTCTGACCAGTTTATCATGCATTTCTAACAAGTTTTTGATCTAACACTTTTGTTCTCTTTATCCCCTTACTTAATCATCTTCCAAAATTCACACGGGATCCCTAGAGCAATTTGAAATGTTAAATATTGCGTTTCATTGAGTGATACAAATCGAGTATATATTGTATTTGGTGAGCTAATGGTTAACATTTAATACTCTTCTAACATAAATGTTAGAAGGTTGTAGGTCAAATCATAATAAACCAAGGAGTACAATGAAACTTTTCTTAAGGGCATTTCAGTGTTTAATTTTCGTTACTAATAATTGGAAATATTACCTTTTTTTAACTGTAAACCGAATGACAGCTAATTGTTCGCTCGTATTAGTTGAATTGTATGAATTTTTCATTTTTTGATTTGTTGGTGTTTTTCAGTTGCATTAGTTGTATTGTTGTTCTTTCTAATATTATGTAAATTAGTTAAATTGATTATATACAATTCTAATATTATTTTCCTTTGCGTGATGTTGAATTTCAGTTGATTGTTCGATTATTTGTGTTGCCTTCTCACCATCCTCTTCTTTAGGTTTTCCCCCTCTTTCCTAATCTTTACTTTTCCCTGGTAATAAAAAATCCGCTTTCTTATTTCCTTTGCTCCCTCTTTCCCCTTTTCCCCCTTCCCTCTGTCATTTCGTTTAATTAATTCCACCTCTGCCCCCTTGCCTCTCCGTCTCCTCCCAACCCCATTCCTATTCTCCTCCATTTCCCTATCTGCCTCCCCTTTTAAAACTGTGATTTTATAATTTACATATTATATAAATGTTGTTTAGGGAATTGTTTAGAAATAGTTTCAGATTTATTGTTGATTGTGAATGTTGTTGTATGGTGCATATGTTTCAATTGATCAATAATTTCACATTTTTGTTCATTTGAATTGAATAATTAGATTTTGTTCATTTGTTTGAATAATTCAAATATACTACTAGTAGCCATGGCTGAGCCAATGTGTATCTTTCACTTCATGACTCTTTGATCATTAATCTAAACACAATGGAATACATGTGGGACTGGTTTGATTCAAGTTCTAAAGACCGTAATGGTTTCGGAGAGGTTTTATTACTACTATTTTTACATTCAATTTTTTTTTCCAATTTTTATGGACCATGATAATGATCATAACCATTCGTTGGAGTAAGCAATAGGCACCATAAGCAAGTAAGCAGCGAGATTGAAGATGGGAAATTAAATGAAGACATTACACGTTTAGGGATAGTTTGAGACTCATTTTTAGATTAATCATTTGTTATGGATGCAGTTTTTGAGTGTATAATTTAAATCAAATATCTTTAAATGACTACCATCAATTTATAATTTGAAATAGTGGGGTGTATTGACACATAGATATTTTATTTATATATTAATCAGTAATTATTATTATTATTATTATTATTAATATATTATTATTATTATTATTATTAATTATTATTATATTATGATTATATTATTAATATTATTATTAGATATATTATTATTATATTAAAGCTATCATCATCGAAAACAAAATCAACAACATCATCATCATAAAATAATTATTATTATTATTTTACCTAATAAAAAGTGTTGCAATGCTGATCGACAAATTTACATAATATTAATATAGGAAAAATTATAAATATAATCCTAACTATGGGCGTTCACCTAATAAAAGACCAAACTTGATTAATCAAAAATAAACCCAACTTTCATGCCCATTTTTCAATTTTGGACCCTAAATTTTAACTGTAAAATCAAGTAAATCTGGTTAATATCCTTTTTTTTCTTAACATTTGGAGGTTCGGGGGAAGGGATGGTTTGTGGTGGTGGTTTCGGATGGTCCTACTTGAGTATAAATCGGATAATTAGCAAGATTTCCTTGATTTTACAATTTAAAATTTAAGAGGGTCCAAATTGGAAAATGGGCATGAAAGTTGGGTCCATTTTTGGATTAATCAAAGTTTGGTCTTTTATTAGGTGAACGTCTATGTATGGATTATTGTATGATTTTTTCCTTAAATATATATTTTGTTACTTTAGCACTAGCTTAGTATTATATAAAATATAAATATGATACATAATTTTTATGAAAGTGTTACTAAGGTTAACGGATATGATACTTAAAGTATAAAAAGTGTTACCTATAGTATTCAATGTAACACTTTCAAAATGTTACAGCATATGTTAAAAAGTGATACCAAACTAGTTTTAAGTTACACTTTTCAAAGTGGTACCATTGAATTTAAAAAGTGCTACCTTTGAGAATAGGTATCACGAGTAGATGTTTCACTTGAAAAGTGTCACTCATTGTTTAAAGAAACACTTTTAATCCATTATGTAACCCTCTAAGGGTGTTACTTAATGTCATTTATGTTAAAGTGGAAATACAAACATCTATTATGCTTGCTTACAAGGTCTTAGTAAAGAGGGATTTTGCGTACAACGTGAAGTACTTGCTCTCTCGACTTGAAGCTTCATGGCTCAATGAAAGGTAACTACGCAAAAGTGGGTAGATATGTTCAAGCTTTGAAAGATGCAAGTCCAGATAGCAAGTTTGGATTGGTCTATACTAAACAAGGTGGTGTGAGGTGTTTCAAAGGTTGTTTGTTTGTTTTTATGGAGTTAGCAAGGATGGATGAAGGATGGGAAGGTTATATGAATTTATGGTTGTTTTCTTAGAACCTTTCATGGTGGTTGACTTTGTGTGGAGTGGGGAGGGATAGAATTGATCAGATGTACCCCATTTCTTGGGCAGTAGTGTGATACTCCGTATTTTCATGCATTTCATTAATTTAATTTCATAATGGTATATTTGGTGAAAAATAAGGTTAAATAAATTAATTGATTAGAGAAAATTTAATTGATTAATGAGTTAAGTAATTATTTTCATGTTTTATGAAGTTTATAAGTTATTTTATGTCACTTAATTTTATGAACATATTTATGAAGTTTCCAAATTTAGTTTTTAAAGGTTTCCTTATTTATTTTAAAACAAGGGTAGAAAAGTAATTTCAATCATTAAGGGTATTTTTGTAATTTCAGTGAAACCTATTTTGGGTCTATTAAACCCCTTCAAATAGGAATTTTTCTGATTTAATTGAGGTTTGATGTTTTAGCACTTCAAAACTAAAAAAGAAAACAAAAAAAGAAATTCAAACAAACCCCCCCCCCCCCCCACACAAACCCAAACAACCATAAACCCTTTCATCTTCTGTCAACATCCCTCGGCGGCCACCGAGCCACCGGCGCAGAAGTGGCAGCAGCCAGCAGGGAGACCCACCGGCACCAGCCACCACTGCCACGCCGGCCGCCCTTCCCTCTCTCCTTTCGGTTTTTTTCGAACAAGTGAAAAAAAAAACTTTCTCTTCCTTGTTTTTTTTTCTTGTTAAATTATTTATGTTTATAATTATGTTTCTCAACATGTTTTATGATTTATAATGATATTTTAGAATTTATAATTATGTTTATAAGTTTGTTCATTAAATTATAAAATTTGTGTTTTTGAAAGTTTATTAAAACTTGTTAGTTTTATGATTTTAATGTTTTAAAGTTCTATATTATGATCATAGATTGTTATAGTATTAATTTATGATGATTTTATGAAGTTAGATTTGTTTTTAGAGGCTTTAAAGTAAATTAATATTGCTGTCAAATTTTTAAAGTATGAATAAAAAGTAGTAATAATAATATGATCATGTTTTTAAGTATGAAAAATAAGTTTTAATGCATGAAATAAAAGTATAATGATATTATGGTGTTGTTATAGTGTTTTATGCATAAATTATGGAGTTTATAGGTTTTTAAAGTAGTGTTTAAGTAATTTTAAATTGCTGTAATTTTATTAAAGATATTAATAAAAGTAGTAGTAGTAGTAGTAGTAGTAGTAGTAGTAGTAGTAGTAGTAGATTCATGCTAGAATTATTTTATAAGTGTTTTAAATGCATTAAACTATTATAGGATGATCTTAGAATAAGTTGTTTTAAGGTCATAATATAAGGTTTAAGAAGGTTTAAAGGAGTTTTAAAAATATTTTTCAAAGCTGTCATTTTTGGAAATATATCGAAAATCAAGTGTTTTGAAAAGAAAACTATGAAATAAAGTATGGGATTGAGTAGAGACCAAATAGGGAAGGTTTTGGATGAGTTTTCATCATAAAAAGTTGGTTTAGAGTAGTTGTAAAGTTTAGTCAATGAGGTTTTTAGTTAGTTTCGATTTTTCCTTTGTAGGAAGCTTCGAACTAAGCGCTTTCTAGGAGTAGTGGTGGACCATCATTATGCAACATTGACATGTAACTTCATTGAACAATGTGGAGTTTTAGGTATATGGTTTTAAGAACTAAAGGCATTTATGCAACTAGAATTCATGCTAGAGTAGTTTAAGCTTCTTTGCTAGAATTGGTAGATAGAAGGTTATTGACTTGACTTGAGTTGACTTGCATTAGAAGATATGTTGACATGATTACATGAAAAGTATGTATTGACTACCATGTTTTACATCCCGTTTTCATAGCATTGTTATTACATTATTGATGTTGGAATGTTGGATTTTTTGAAAGAATTTGACTAGTAGTCAATAAGTAAAGAGGAACAGTTAAGTTGATTAATAACTTGAGCAACAAGAAAGGTAGTTGGTGAATATTGATTCACAAGTTTAATAAGCAAATAGTTAGCCACTCACAGTTTATGTTTCGTAAAGGGAGGTTTAAATAACTAAAGAACCAAGAATTTAATATTAGAATCACATGATAATCAAGATAATTAATATGGTGTATATGATGCTTTGTTTGTCTTGAGTGTTCATGTATCATTTTATGAGAGTCATAACAATTGTTAAAACTGTTAATCACCTAAAGTGAAGGAGGATTTGCACCAAAACTCTTGGAACATATATAACTTGACTATGAACAATGGGGAGAGTTATGGGAATAGTAATATGTAACTTCTAATCAGGATACAAGACGTCGTGCTCTGCAATATTTATAAACGCGCTGGAATTACCTATATAGGTAATACCTTCTTGGAGTTGCTCCCAAGTTGGTGCCTATTAGGGATATTGTTGAGAAGGAAACCCGTTCTATGCGAAATCCACAATTAAATATCATAAAAAATTTATAATGTTGTTGAGTCTATGTACAGGGACATGGTTGTGGTAAAGGTAAGATAATGTGTGTTTATGTACTCAGCGTTGCTGATTGTGTGTTTTGTGTGCATGGCTTTATCTTTGACTTGGCCCTAAAACGACCCATTTCAATGGTGAGTAGTGGTCTAGAATAAAGAGAAAGCAACAGGTACAGGTGGGCATAGTCAATCATGCTAGAATTGGGTGTTGAGCGTTTGTAGTTGTTGTTTATGTTCGATTGTGTGAACATGTTGTTTACTTTGTTATTGATATTCATTGGACTAACATTGCCTTTTAAAGTTTTTAAAAGTTTAGTTGGTTTTGAAAGGTCATTGTTTTGATTCCAAGTTGTAATAAAATTTTATTTGGATTTGTTTAAAAGTTCTTTTGGGTTTGAACTAAGCACTTTTAAACAAATCCAAAAATTAATTAATTTCACAGTAATTAACAAAATAAGGTAGGTAAGTTAAAAGAATATGCGGAGTAGTTTGTGCTCACCTAATTTTCATATGACATAATGGCAAGTCCCTCTCTATCATCTAAGCACAAGCGTTGCTGAAGATGTCCCAAAAACCATGCCCAAGACAAATTGTTCTCCTCCTCTACTACTTGTAACACCTTGCAATTTCCTAATTATCTCCGGGTTTTTTTTTCCGAAAAACATAATATAATAATAGTAAATAAAACAATAAAAATACTTCCTACTTAAATAGGACAAACCAAAGTATTATCGCCATCGTGATAACGACAAAGGCTATTAATAAAGTACGACAGCAGAAGTCTTCTTGCAAAGGAAAAATAAGGTTTTATTACAACTTGGAATCAAAACAACGACCTTTCAAAACCAACAATGAGGTCGTTGTTTTGATTCCAAGTTGTAGTAAAGTACTAACAATCCTCTTTTAAGTTGAGCACTGGATGCAATCTTACACTGTCAACCTTGAAAAAAGAAGTTGCCCATGTAAGAAATGGGATGCAACTGGCATACCATGTTGTCATGTTGCAGCTGCTATCTTTTTCTGCCACAAGTCACCAGAAGATTATGCTGCTGAGTGGTACAATAAGGATGTGTACCTAAAAGCATATGGTTATTCAATCCCTCTAATTGAGAGGAATAGGTTCTGGCCTTAAAGTGACTTAGTGGTTGAGCTACCCACCATAAAGATTGGTCTAGAGAGACCAAGCAAACACAGAAGGAAAGCTCCCCATGAGAACCCTACAAAAGAAGGCCACTTAACAAAATATGGCATGGAGATGACTTGCTCTATTTCCCAAACAAAGGGGCACAATAAAAGAAGATTTCCAAATATAGACCAAGGCAGATTAGAGCAACCATGGCGTAAAAGAGCAAGGGGAAGATCAAGGACCACTTCTGAACCAAGCATGGACCCTGATCAATCAACAACCCACCACAACACTACAGCTCAACCAAGTAGGATTGGAAGGGGAGGAAGAGTGGTGCTAAACAGAAGGAGAGGTGCATCCACCTCCACCCAAAACAGGGGAGAGGCAGATGTGCATCCTCCACCATCCAAACTAGGAGAAAAGGTGCATCCACCACCACCCAAAGCAGAGGTAGAAACCAAGGAAGGGGGGCTGCTAGAGGAAGAGGAAGTGCCCTAGTGACTTAGTTCACCTGCTCGGCACCTCAGTAATTAAATGTGTAGCAATGCACTTTAGTTGATTTTTGTTGTTTAGTTTGTTTGTGCAATAGTTAGTGGTTTTTATATTTTTAAGTAAACAAACATTATGGTTGTTGGGTGAATATTCCTTCACCCTTCTTTTGATTTGTAAGTGTTGCAAAGCATGAGCACCCTAATGTAAGTTGCCTTGCTTTTAATTGTTATAATATTAGTATAATACTGGGATCCACCATTGTTACTAATTGTGCAATGCTTGTAAGCATCAAGTAGTGTCATCACCCTTATTTGAATATTATGTGTGCAACAAGTAGTAAGATCAACCTTTTTTTGTGCAAAATTTTCAATATTGGTTTGGTAAATAGGATTGTGCAAGTGTTACTTGTGTTACTAATGTTTCAATTACTATAATAATGTGCACAAAACAAGTCCATAAATACTTGTTGTTTCATTCACTAATATATGATTCAATTAAAAAGTACATAACAACTACAAAAAGTTCCAAGTGTTGCTATGGTCATCAAGTAATTAACCAGTTGCCTTAACCTTCAACTACTACTACATACCATAACCAACATTCCTTCCTACCACTACATAAACACCAAGATAGCCATCACTAACCAACCTACCTCTGTGGCTTAAACAAGAAACCTAGGAAAAAGACAACCCAAGACATAAAAAGAGCATACACAAGCTTCTTCTTTGCTGCCAGTTGATCCAAAAGTTCACCGTTTTCACAACATTTAATGGAAAGCGCATTAATCAACTCATGCTTCTGTGTCATCTGTTGCTTGAGTCCTGTCACTTTAGCGTTCAATTCCCCATTTTGCCATTCCAGTTAAGAGATTTCACAATGCTTTTCTAGAAGCTGAAATTGCAAGTCCCGAATTTCATTGGCTTCCTCAACCAAATGAATGAAACCACAATGTCTCTGCAACACACAAACAAAAAAACAATTAGGCACAACATTTGTAACCTAATTTCAAACAAAAAGAAGGAATAGAAATAAAGTAAGAGATTAGGGTAAGGGGTTGTATCTTTTCAACTCACCGACCACCTAGGACATCCGCAAAAGTTTTTGCCGTAATTAGGCCGTCGGTATCTCACAACATACAACGTAGCAACCTCGTTGTGCCAACAAAACACTTGGTATTGAAGTTCACTTTCGAGAGAACCAGTACTCGTTGAGCGAGAACCACTCGTAGGCGAGTTTTGCGAATGCCATTTTTAGGGTTTCTGAGAGGAGAAGAATGAAAGAGCAAAAAAAAAAAAAAAATGAAAAACGATGAAGAACAAAACAATTCAAGGTGAAGCAGTTATCTAAAGAAGGGAAAGTAAAGTTAGGTAGTTAGTAAAACCATTAACTTGTAAACTCAAAGTTCCAACCTACAATTACAAGTTAAAACTGATTAAGGAATAATAAGAGAAAATAGGGTGAAAAAGTGGGACTGTTGTGAGAAAGCCCAAAGGTGGCAATGATTTATAAATAATTCATCAATTACAAGTCAAAATAATTCATGTGTAATTTTGTTAAAATTGTCTTTAAGTAAACAAATATTTACATCAACTATATATATATCTTAAAGTATATTAACATATATTGATTTTTAACATTTGCACTAAAAATAGTGAAAAACAAAATATAAGTTATATGTAGTTATATGTAAAGCCAACGGAGAAACTTGGTTGAGGATTTTCACTTGACCAAATTACCCTTTGTTATTAAATAAATTAGTTATATATTTTTCTTTCTGTGATCTATTTTTGTATATAAAATAAGTTGTAAAATACATAAGAATTCTTACTTTCTCCATGTATTTACTCTACATAAATGTATTTCACCTCTAATTAACTTTTTTAAGGACCTTTTTTGTATATCATTAATTATTACTTTGTATATTTTTTTAGTTTCTTCCTCTAATTATTTGAATTTTATTAAAAATTTGTGTAATTTCATACTACTCCATCTGTTCAAGAATGTTAGTGACTTTTTTGAATCTTGCACATAAACTAATACAATCAATAATATGAATGAATCTTTTAATTGGTTTGATTAAATAAGAATCTATTACATGGAAAAAGCAAAGGAAATATTCAAAAGTAATGAATCACTTCTATTTACAACTTTATTAACCAATCAAAATGCTCCATCAAATAGATAGATAATAAAGAAAAGATTCTAAACAAAACCAATAAAAGAAAACGCTATCAAAACAATAGGTAACATTAAGGAAAAGATGGAGTAGTTAAAAAATTCAAAGAGAATGGGTAATTATGATGGGAGTCAAGTTCAAGTAAAGCCGTAAAGGGTTGCTCGAATCCACTTGTTAACATCTTGTGATAAGGATCTATATGATCCTTTAGATTTTTAAGTTAAATTTAAAATTAGGGTTTATAATTTTTAAGGGTTGGAAAAATATATAAGTAATTTCGATGGAAAAGGATTAACAAAACTTAGACGAAATCGCAATCACGTAAAGATTCTAATATTGAAATCTTGATTAATATTAAATTGGTTTCAATCGAAAGCAACTCAATTTTCCTAACACAATGTTATTTTTCATAAATGACTAATATAAACAAAATCATGGGATTTGTTTATATAGCCCTACAATCTATCTTGCAAGTAATTGAAACCTAGATGATAAAATAAGGCCTAAAATTCAAAACTAAACTAAACAACTTGGAAACCACCCTTACTTACTGGAAAGCAAATAAAATAATAACAAAGTCAATTAAGGTTCATTTACCCAAGTAACTCATGAAATGAATGTAGACTTGCCATTTGAGTTAAATAAAAAACAAACTAGTTGAGGATTATATCGATGACTTAATGTGGACCCGGGGCTTCAGGGGCCCACGTGCCCTTTTTTACGGACATTGAATGTCTTTCGTTTGAACTCATAGTGTGAGTATGCTTAGCTTAGGGAGTGAGTCTGGAAGCTCAAAATCCAAGTATAGAAGTTGTCACCGTCCTCCTTTCGGGACCTAACAAAACCCCATTAGGTTATAGCCCAAGGGCGAAAATGACAACCAAGGATAAGAAGGTCTCATATCTCTGGATACAAGGACAAGTAAGGACAACACAGTAGCTCACAGTGTCCCCCCGTGTACAGTGGCCTCTACTTGTTCTCATGTGTAATTTCATAATCATAATATCGAATTATAACATAAATATATCCGGTTTTGACTTACAAACACATAGAAATAAGGCTAGGCGGGTTTTTAGTTAATTCACACATAATTTCCGGTTTATCATGCTTGGGTGATCAATTTAGGATTTAATTCATTTCAATCTCTTTTTAGTCGAAACATGCTTTTAGGTTGTTTGAGTTAAACATGATTTCTAGGTGATTTAAAAGCATTAAATACTTAGCGTGGATCACATAAAACCTAAAGCAATGTTTCTGCCTAAAGTTGATTTCAATTTAAAGTCGAATCATTAATTCGTCAATATTGCATAAATTTAATTTTAAACATCTCAATTATCTAATAAAGTAATAAAAATCACATAATCATGCAAACTAACTCGTTGAAGAACTCAAGATGAAGATTTCGATGTTGTTGGCCTCATTTAAAGTACCTTTCGTGCGATTGTCGAAACAACTTTTTTAGATTGAATGCATGAAGAACTTTCATTAATAACAATAGTAATATTAATGTTAATAAGTTTAAAGTTTGATGTTGTTGATGAAAGTTTGCTTAGAAGCAAATTGTGGGAGAAAGAGGAAGAAAGGCATGATTTTCGAGGTATGGCACAAAAATCGAGAGAGAGAAAATGTGTTTTGAAGAAGTTGAAGTGTCATGATGGTCGGAGGAGGGGGGTATTTATAAGGTCGAAAGTGACGTCATTGGGCGCCATAGCGCTCAAGGTGAGCGCCAGGGCGCTCAGTGAGTACTAGGGCGCAGGTGCCTCGGGCGCCTAGGTACTCGTCCTACGTCGTGTCGCTCGAGCTTCGATTTTCTTGATTTTCACGTGGTGAATCTCCGAAGCTTCCTTATTTCTTATATTCATTTCCATAAATCGAAAACTTAAGAAAATATTATGAAATAATACGAAATTCACTTTCATAAACCGATTTATTCACTTCCATAAACCAATTTATTCACATCCATAACCTAGATTTTCCATAAATCAAACAAACCCTTCTAGAAGGTTCGTCGAATACGGTCACATTCATACGCTTAATTTATTTTCTTTATTTTCCAAAAATGAAATTAAAAAGTGAATTATGAAATATAATGAAAATAAATGAAATGAAAATGAAAATGAAAATGAAAATGAGAAAATGAAGCATAAAAATAAATATAAAAATGAAATATGGAATATAAGAAAATTAATTTAAGCGCATTTCGACCATCATAACTCATCATCGGTTATTCTGACAAATTTTCGTTTTCTAAAAGTTCGGGGGGCGTTACCCCCCTAACCCCCTAACTAGAGTGTTTCACCCCTTAATCCCGACTCGCTGACCGGGCAGTGAGACCCCCACCAGCTGACCGGAAAGCGGGACCCCCGTATAGATTTTGGAGTGAAGACCAAATAGGTGAAGGACTGCTTTCCGACACAAAAGTAGGTGTTTTTCAAGCAATCAATTTTTAGACGTTGAACTTGTAGCGACGTGATACACTTTAATCATTGCCATTAGGTGGGACCAAATATAGGCGTCTACACTAAGCAACTTGATTTGTAAGATAAATCAAGCCCAACGATTGAATAGACCAATCTATACTATTCTGTAAACCGACTGCCATTTCCTATCGTTTCTCTCCTAAACCCCACAACTTTCCCTCCTTAAAAAACCTACTCTAATGCAAAATAAAAAATCTACTTTCCCTCCGAAGTTTTTTAAAAAATACATAAAAAATGAAAAGTTCTACTCTACAATGCAAAATTTTAGAAGGGACTAGATTACATACTACTTATATCGGAGAAAATAGAAAAAGGAAATTGGATAACAATTTTATGAATACCGATAACATTAAATCAATAACAATTTCCTAATTTCTTGTAGCTTCAAAAACAAATTTTTGTGCCACATCTAAATACGAATACGCACCAACTACACTTGTGTATACATCCATCAAATTTAGTTTCATTAGTAATAATAATAATAATAATAATAATAATAATAATAATAATGACAATAATGATAATAATAATAATAATAATAATTTTTGTTAATTAAAATTATGTATATGTATACTCCTCACAAATATACTCTACATTCTCCTCGCAATTAATGCTTCACAACCTTTTCTATTTCTTTAATTTTCTCTACTAATATTCAACCATGTCAACCATGTATTTGTTATGAAACTCAAAGAGTGAGAGTATAGATACTTAAGATAATATAGTATTTGTATTATTCAAGTGTGTCTACACCACACTAGGAGCCCTATATTTATACACATGACTAAGCTACCTTGTAATTCCCTAAGAATATTGAAAGGTCATAAGTGAAAATAATGAAGGGAGTTACATGGAGGAGTAAAATCATAAGTTACAAGAGAATTTACATAGGATACTTGAGAATTATGATGATAATTAACACATGGGGAATATGGACATCCACCATTATGAAAGGATTATAAACTCCCCCTTGGATGTCCATGAACTAAATTAATGCGTTTGCAATGCTGCCTCATTAAAAACCTTACTAGGGAAACCCAGTGGGAAAAAACCATGGTTAAGGGAAAGAGAGTGCAGCGCACATTTTACTCCCCCTCATCATTATATCATTGGAAATCTCTTAGATGACGCAATCCAATATCTTGAACTAATTTTTTACATGTTCTAGTTGGAAGCGCTTTAGTAAATAAATCTGCTAAATTCTCACTTGAACAAATTTACACCACTTTAATGTTTCCAGACTTTTGAAGGTCATGAGTAAAAAAGAAATTTGGTGAAATGTGCTTTGTTCTATCGCCTTTGATGTATCCTTCTTTGAGTTGTGCAATACAAGTTGTATTATCTTCATACAAAACTGTTGGTGCTTCTCTCCCAAACGATAAACCACAATCCACTTTTATGTGTTGAACTACCGACCTTATCCATACACATTCACGACTTGCCTCATGGATTGCTAAAATCTCAGAACGATTCAAAGAAGTAGCTGCAATAGTTTGTTTCATAGTTTGCATCGAAATAGCAGTACCATCATATGTAAACACATATCCAGTTTGTGAACGAGCATTATGCGGGTCAGATAAATAGCCTCCATCTGCATAACCAATCAAATCTTCTTTTGAGAGATTAGAGAAAAATAAAACCCTATCTTTTGTACCTTGAAGGTAATGAAATACATGTCTGAAATGCCTTCTAGTCGGACATGCACTAAACCTTGCTAATAAATTCACTGAGAATGATATGTCAGGTCGTGTATGACTTGCAAGGTACATTAATGCTACTATTGTTCTTAAGTATGGTACTTCAGGACCAAGAATCTCCTCCTCATTTTCCCTAGGGCGGAAGGGATCTTTCTTTACATCAAGTGATCTTACAACCACAGGGTTGCTCAATGGATGTGCTTTGTCCATATAAAATCTCTTAAGGACTTTTTCTATGTATGTTGATTGATGCACAAGTATACCATTCTTTAAATGCTCTAACCCCAAACAAAATTTTGTTTTTCCAAGATCCTTCATTTCAAACTCTTTTTTTTTTTAAACAATTCACAGTCACTGAAATCTCTTCAGGAGTTCCAATGATATTCAAATCATCAACATACATTGCGATTATAAAGAATCCAGATCTAAATTTCTTAATAAAAATGCATTGGCTAATGGGATCATTCCTATATCCTTCTTTCAATAAGTATTCACTAAGAGGATTATACTACATACGCCCAGATTGTTTTAATCCATAAAGAGATCTATTCAATTTGATTGAGTAGTATTCTCGAGAACTAGGTTGTACTGCTTCAGGCAATTTAAAACCTTCTGAAATTTTCATAAAGATATCATTATCCAGTGGGCCATACAAATAAGATGTGTCTACGTCCATCAGACGTAAGTCAACTCCTTCTCTTATTGCCAGACTAATTAGGAATCTAAAAGTAGTTGCATCCACCACGGGAGAGTATGTCTCCTCATAATCAATACCAGATCTTTTTGAGAATACTTGTGCAACTAAACGTGCTTTATATCTTACAATTTCACTATTTTCATTTCTCTTGCACACAAAAACCCATTTACATCCCACTGGTTTCACACCTGCAGGTGTGCGGACTATTGGTCCAAATACTTCTCTTTTTGCAAGAGATTTTCAATTCTACATCAATTGCTTCTTTCCGTTTTGTCCAATTATTTCTTTGTCTACATTGATCCATGGACCTTGGTTCTTGATCCTCTACATTATCCACGGCATCAAGTGCTATATTATATGCAAAAACATCATCGACGTCGATTTTACTTCGGTTCCATTTAATTCCAGACGTGATATAATTTATCGGAATCTCTTCATTATCAGGTACCTGAATTTCTTTTAGTATCATGTCTATATTCTCTTATGGAGATTC
The DNA here is from genome assembly GCA_016808085.1 of Suaeda aralocaspica. Classification (NCBI taxonomy): domain Eukaryota; kingdom Viridiplantae; phylum Streptophyta; class Magnoliopsida; order Caryophyllales; family Amaranthaceae; genus Suaeda; species Suaeda aralocaspica. The sequence continues at coordinate 34,858 of PYUH01000265.1, read as the reverse complement.
TTCAAAACTTATTGTATCCTCAATTTGGCCATTACCAATCATTGCTCCTTTTCTTTTTCGAGGACTTTTATCTTCGGAACCGATAGGTCTTCCACACCTCTGCCGTGCTTTAGATTCATTAGCAACATGATGTTGTCCTTCTGGGACATAAATCTTTATACGAGCATTTACAGCTGATATATGTGACTTGGTCATTCTGTAAATCAATTATCTTATGAACTTCTAATTCACAATGTTTAGTAAAAGGATCAAGGTGAGATAATAACTTTTCATTTCAACTTATTTCTTTTACCAGCTGTTTATTTTTTCCCTCTAATGTTGGAAAAACTGACTCATTAAAATGACAATCTCCAAAACGAGTCGTGAACAAATATAATCCCCTGTTAATGGCTCTAAATATTTAATTATTGATGCAGATTCGTATCCAACATAAATTCCTAACCTTCTTTGAGGACCCATCTTAGTACTTTGTGGAGGAGTAATTGGAACATATACAACACATCCAAAAATTCTTAGATAGGAGATATTTGGTTCTTGACAAAAAATCAATTGTGATGGGGAGACTTTATGATAACTTGTGGGCCTGATGCGAATTTTTGATGCTGAATGTAATACAGCATGCCCCCAAGCAGAAACTAGGAGTTTTGATTTCATTAACAATGGTCTAGTAATTAACTGCAAGCGTTTGATTAATGACTCGGCTATACCATTTTGTGTATGAACATATGCTACAGGATGTTCAACATTTATCCCAATAAACATACAATAGTCATTGAAGGCTTGGGACGTGAATTCACCAGCATTATCAAGACAAATAGTCTTAATAGCATTATCTGGAAAATGTGCTCGTAATTTAATCAATTGAGCAAGTAATCTTGCAAAAGCAAGATTACGAGTTGATAACAAAGATACATGTGACCATCTAGTTGATGCATCAATCGGCACCGTAAAATATCTAAATGGTCCACATGGGGGATGTATGGGCCCACAAATATCCCCATTTATACGTTCCAGATAATTAATAGATTCAAAATTTATCTTAGTTGGTGATGGCCGAATTATCAATTTCCCTTCTGAGCAAGCTACACATTGAAAACCCTTATGAAGAATCTCCTGGCTCTTCAATGAATGTCCACAAGAATTTTCAACGATTTTTCGCATCATTGTTGAATCGAGATGGCCTAACTGGTCATTCCAAACAACAAAATTATTAGTAAACTTCTGGTTTACAATAGAATGTGCTTCAATGGCATTGATTTTAGTGTAATACAAACCCGTTGAAATGTAGATAATTTTTCCAAGATATGTTTTGTGCCTTGGATTATACTTGTGATGTGAAGGAATTCATCATTTCCTTCACAAATTGGCTCTATATGATAGCCATTACTACGAATATCGTTAAAACTTAATAAATTTCTTTGAAACAATGGGGAGTATAAAGCATCAACAATTTCAATTTCTTTCCCCAAGGAAAGTATATTTGCTCTTCCGGTGCTTTCTATAATATTTGTACTACCTGATATAGTGTTCGCATTAGCCTTTTTCATCAACAAGTGAGAAATATATTTTTTTATTCTTAAGTATAGTATGAGTGGTTGCACTATCAATAAGACATAATTTTTCTCCACATGTTGCAAGTTGAACTTGAAGGGTATTCATATTCTTCAAAATAAAATAAAGTGTCATAAATTAAACATATTATTTAAATGTGATAAATAGCCAATAACCATATTATTATAAAATAAACAAAAACAAGTCATAATGTCTGAATAAATTAAAAGCATATAAAAGCCTTATTACAACCATAAGGGAAAAAAAAACTAAAACACACAACTAAGATAAATAAATGCGAGAGTTTTATTCTAAACCAAACACACATAAATTGTAAGGTTTAATTATTCCCTTCAGGGGCTCTGAGAAAATCGGCAACATCTAAATGAGTTGTGTCACCAAAATGAAAGTCAAAACCCCCTTATTCATCTTCAAAGACAAGATTAGTCTGAACCTTTTTTCCTTTTTTCCTTTTTTCAATGTTTGTTGATAAAGGTCACATGTTTTGGCATCCGACACACACTAGACCAATGACCTTTTACGTACTCCACAACAATAACAAATAGTGGTCTCATTTTTCTCTTTCTCAATCTTATCATCCTTATGTTCCCACTTCTGGTGAGAATGTGGACTCTTGAAATAACCTCCACGACCCCTACTATATCCACCAAAACCACGTCCACGACCACGGTCGCGCCATTGGCCACGACCACGACCTTGACCACTACTGCTGGAATGGTCTTTGTTTTTGAGTTTTTTCTCATTATTATAAGAAGTCACATTCACTTCAGGGAATGGAGTAGAGCCAGCAGGACGTGATTCATGATTTTTCATTAATAGCTCATTATTATGCTCAGCAACAAGAAGATAAGATATTAATTCAGGATATTTTGTAAAGCCTTTTTCTCGATATTGTGTTTGCAAGACAATATTATTTGCATGAAAAGTGGAGTATTTCTTTTCCAACATTTCTGCATCAGTAATTTTCTCACCACATAATTTTAATTGAGAAGTCATTCTGAACATAGCCGAGTTATATTCACTAATAGTTTTAAAATCTTGTAACCTCAAATTCAACCAATCATAATGAGCTTTAGGGAGTATAACAATTTTTTGATGGTCATATCTTTCTTTTAGCCCATTCCAAAGAACATATGGTTCTTTAACCGTTAAATACTCATTTTTTAGCCCTTCGTGGAGGTGATGATGAAGCAATATCATGGCCTTAGCCTGATCTTGAGGTGTTGCTGTATTACCCTCCTTAATCGTTTCACCTACCCCTTTAGCGGCTAGATGTATTTCAGCAACTAACACCTATGACAAATAATTTTTTCCGATGATATCAAGAGTTACAAATTCCAATTTGGCAAAGTTTGACGTTTTCACTATAAAGAAAATATTACAAAATAGTAAAATAAGTAAAAATTATTCAATTAATAAATATACTTTATTGTAATGCATATTGGTAATAATAAAAATTAGAACTATAATAATAAGCATGAAATAAGACAAGTGTAGAAAGAAAATAAAGAGAATAATATATATTTAACTATAATACATGACAGGTAATATATGAATGAATCTTAAATAAAATAAATATACTATGTTAGTGAATAGTGAATAGATACTTAAGAAGCTAAGAATGCTAAAGTGAATATTAAAAAGACAAAAATAGAGAATATTGATATAACGTTCGAATATTGATCAAAGTATCGTTATTTTACCATGTCTTTATATAGTCAACATTCCATGTACTTTAAAGTATAACGTTATATAAAAATAAGTATTTAAAGAGAGAAGTGAGATTTGTAACGTGTCATTAAAATAATATGTAATAACATTATTGATAAGTTAATATTTGATGCATATTTTACCCTCGATCCCGATTGATTTTTAGCTCTAATGTGGCTCTTTTGAGCCATTTCTACTAACCTTTTCTATTTCAAGTGCTTGTTGTGTTTTTTATAAGATTTTACAGGAATCAATGATTTATCGCTGTTTTCCGAGCCTTTTGAAGCACTTGAAAGTGAAGAGTTTGAAGTCATTTAGGAAGCTTTACTAAGGATTAGGAGTATTAAAGAAGTAATTAAGAGAAAACGAGCGAAGAAATCAATAGACAAAGCACGCAGGCCAACCGCCCGGGTCGAAGTAGCGCGCCCGGGTGAGGGTTGTTCGCCCAGACCCCTCATGGCGGGCTGCTCCGAGAAGGATTTTCACCCGTTTCTTCTTGTTTTGGGCTTAGTATATAAGTCTTTTGTATTCCTAAACCTAAGTACGGAATTTCATATCTTAAGTTCTAGTTTTTAGCCCTAGTTATCTCTCTAAGTTGTGAAGAATACTTAATCATTCAATTCAATTCAATCGAGGTTTTATTCTAAATTCCTTTTCAATTATGTTTCTAGTTTATGTTTTTAATTCTTAGTTTAGTTTTAGTTTATGTTTTTAGTTTTTGTGCCCTAGTTTCATGTTTTAGATTTAGTTTAATTTATTATTTATTGTTAATTTGTTAGTTTTAATTATGTTTATAGTTTTCCTTTTTTGATTTAATTTCTTTAAATTCTATCATGTGTGAGTAGTTTCTTTTCTAGGGCAAGGGGACATATGGATCGTTCCTGATGTTTTGTTCATAATTGTTAATTTGATTGTTGATGTTCTTGAATTCCTGTTGTCAATTTTTATTGCTTTCAGTTAAATATTGGCCAGGTTTAATTGTTAGCCTGATATTGTCGAAATCGATACCGAGAGGTAAAATTACCACAATTAGATCATAGGGACAATAGGCGAAACGAGTTTAAGTGAGTGAGAGCCATTAAAGGAGTTTTGAAGGAGACTAGATTCGAGAGAATTAGTGGACCTTAGTTCAGGAAGTCAATAATCAATTAATTAATTGTGTTGCAATTCATTGGTTGATCTGTGGTGAACCGACGTCCTAGCTTTAGTTATAGAGTTATTTCCTTGTTTGATTTTGTTCCTAGAAATAGTCAAATTTTTAGTCAAAACCCAAAATTCAAAGGCCCCTTACGGCAGAGTAACTTTTAGAGTTAGTAGAATTGCTAACTTCTCTGTGGATACGACATCTACTTCCCTGTCTACATAATTAGAGTAGTAGGTTATTACATGAAATAAATCGTGACTTTGGTAATTATCGCAAGTATCCATTGTGGTAACGTGTATTAATAGTGACTTTGATGTATTACATGTATTGTTTTTTAAATCACATAAAATCAAAGAATACATGTACAAAAAGAAAATACAATTATTACATAATAACACGTATGGTATCGTTATATTTCTTTTACTTCATTGAAAAATCCTCTATATTTCGTTAAAATAACCGGAGTAATATAACGTTAGTGAAAAGTGATGGTTATGAAAATATATATATATATATATATATATCAAGACAAGTTGAAAGATGGTATGGCATTGCATGATTGATAACATTTGTTTTTTTATATAATAGAAATAAGTTTGTATGTATATGTCATAATTCCCCTAATTCATTATTAACATATATGTAAATTACAGAAAGAAAACTATTTTGTATTGCAATAACAATATCTAAAAAACCTTTTCATAAGCATTATTAGATTATAGATTGCATGCCTTTTGTAGTCTATTAATACGACTTAATAGAAACTGATTCAACTAGGGTAAAACTATCGTGCTGATAACATGTTATGAAATATAGAGAGTGAGAGTATAGATACTTAAGAGAATATAGTATTTGTATTATTCAAGTGTGTGTCTACTCCACACTATAAGGCGTAAGAGCCCTATATTTATACACATGACTACCTTGTAATTCCGTAAGAATATTGAAAGGTCATAAGTGATTATAATGAAGGGAGTTACATGGAGGAGTAAAATCATAAGTTACAAGAGAATTTACATAGGACACTTGAGAATTATGATGATAATTAACACATGGGAAATATGGTTATCTACCATTATGAAAGGATTATAATAGTATTATTATTTTCTTTTTGTATTTAAATAAAACCTTGCCTTATTTATTTGAGGATGTCTTTGAGGAGTTAATGTTCAACGATATGAGTTAAACCAACATTATTATGAATATAAATATTAACTTATATGATACTAAGCATGATGAATACTATCTTATAATTCACCATATATGTTACCCAACATCATTATATTCCCATTATAGTTTACAAATATACTAATTCTAAATATAAAAGTTTAATAACTAGTATTGTATAAAAATATACATTAATAAAATCGTGTGTCAGCATGGATATTACCTAGTCGAATTATAGAAGTTGTGTTTTCCCATTGATCGCGTATCATTCTCCCCTCGGTGATCTATATTTTGATTGTATGATGGATCTCAAACAAATAATGTGAGCCATTATTTTCCAAACAATCAATATTGTCTCCAAAAAGATTAACCTTTTGATTTGTTAAAAGTATTAGCATGATTATGATGTATTTCAGTTAGCAAAAAATAGAAGAGACATATCATCTCCATGTATATCATCGTCCATTTTATCCAGAATATTCTTTGGTAGATGCATATTGTCGACTTGATAGCAAGAGTTGCAGGAACAATCTGATCCATAAGTTATTGGTAAAAATTCCTTTTCAAGTTAGTGTTTTAATTTAACCCAATAATCTATTGCTTGTGAGTGGGGGTGTGCATAAGCGGGTACCCGAAAGTGTTGGTACTCGACTTTGCGGGTAGTGAATTTAGTACCAAAAATTACCCGTATAATTTCGGGTACCCGAAATAAGCGGGTACCCACGATTTTATTTTCCTTTTTTTTTCCTTTTCAAAAAAGTATAATTATGGTAAAGCATAGTTGGACAAATAAAATATTTATGTTCCTACTTCAAAATACAAACTTATTCTTTTTTTACAAGAGCGAAAGCAAAATGAACATGGAAAAAACATAGGTTACATATTACATCGTTTAATAATAAAAAGGCAACATAGTTCATCTATAAGACTTGGAAAATAGTAAACTAATAAAAAGAAAAAAATCAGAAAAACAAAAACAAAAAAGACAAAAGAAAAATTAGAAAAGCTAAGCTAAACCAATAATAAAGAAAAAGAGTGACAACATAAGTCAACCAAAAAAAAATCAGAAAAGCAATGCTAAACCAAAATTACAGTAGGAAGAGCATGAGTGAGAGCAATGAGAGTATGAATGAAAGAAAAAGCTAGTGAATTTTGTGAAAAAAGCCCAATCTAAAACAAAAAAAATTAGGGAAAATAAAAATATAAAATTTGAACCGGGTATCGGGTGCCCAGAACACCAAAATTTAATAGTCGTGCCCGACCCGAAAATTTTACGTACCTGACTAGTAAAAAATAGTTTTTTGTCCTAAAATTATCCGTTTTTAAGAACCGAATAGTGCGAGTATCGGGTCGGATATTTCACACCGGGTGACCCTTTCTTAGACCTTTCTTTCTCAAAGATTCTCCACCAGTGTCAACTGTCAAGCATAATTCGAGAAGGATGATATCACTATAGTGATAAACATGCTTTCGTTCAATTTGAAATAATTATAAGCTCGATTCAGTTCTCGGATCCATGTCACAAACTCATTTGAAAAACATAGCCCATCAAAATTATAAAATCTATAGCCTTCAAAATCTCCATTGACAATGTCACAATAAATTATCATTATTTCTTGTTCTAGCCACTAGATGTATCAAAATTATAGGTAAGTAATTATAACAATTCAAAAACCAAAATTTAATTAAGTTTTGAAAAAATGTACAGTTGAACTACTAATGGCACTCATCAGATCACATTTGAAAAATGTACAGCCAAACCACTAATGCAGTCGGCAGATCAAAAACTAACACTTTTCTTTTGATTCAATAATGGTGATGAGTTCTGGGGTTTAGCGGTGGTGGATGAAGACAGGCGAAGCCATGGCATGAAGTGAAAGTGGTGGGCTCATCAGATATGAAGTGAAGTGAAGTTTGGTATTGTAACCCTTTATTTGTTGCATCAATTGCTAATTTGATGTTTTCCTGTATGTATTGTATTTGGTTGCTCATAATCACTGTATTCAATTATTCTTAGGGCCTGTTTACTTCAACTTAAAATCTGTTCAATTCAATTCAGCTCAGCTCTTCTTTTATTTTGCTACTCATTAATCCTTTATAAAAAATAAAAAAAAAAATTTCAATTCAGTTCAGCTGTTTTCAGCTGAAGTAAACAGGCCCTTAATGTTACTATTATAGGAGAAGTTCGAATCCGTTTCGTTCGGATATTGATCGGTCTTGGTTTGACATGGTCTACATGTTATTGGTTCCCGGAAGAGTTAATATTTCCATTAGCTAAACCCTTGAAAGCCTAGCCTTACTCTAGTATAGATAGACTCGAAGCTATTTGACTTTAAATTATTTGAGTTGTTATTGTCGAAAGCTGCGATTTATTAGGATTAATGTTATATTGATTTTGTTTGAAATTATTAGGATTAATTACAATTAAAATATAAATGGTATTCATTGATGATTTTTTTTTTTGATAAAGTACAAATCTAGGACTAAAATACGACAGCCATATTGTGGGCGTCTTTTACCCTGTGACGTGGTACCTTACAAATTTTAAGTGCTGGGAATAATCTAAATACACCAAAAAGGTCATTTATTATATTTTTTATATTATGTGGAGCATTTTGAGGGTCTTGTTGTTATGTTCCCCGTCCACCAAAATTTCATTGGGGAGGAGGTGATGTGTTTGGAGACGCTCTTGGGAAGTAAGAGCATTGGGATGACGTGGGATGTCATGTTGATCAGAAAAGAGTTGATTAGGATTAGTCGACCCACTTGAGACAGAGATGAGTTTGCCCAGCTGAAATTTTGTTCTGTATCTTATCAATCGGCGGTTTGTAGCTTGCTGTTGATCTTCCGTTAGTGTCCATATTACAACCCAAGTAGTTTTTGAAACTCGTCATTTCCGTCACCTGAAGTCGTCGAGTAAGAAATTTGCGGTACTTTTTTGGGGTGTTCGGGCTGAACAGGATGTTTGATTTGTCATTGTTCAACATTTCTCCCGAGGCCAAGCAGAACTCATCAAGGGTGGTTTTTAGACGAGTAACGATTTAAGGTTGGCTTTAAAGCTGAAGGTTGCATCATCTGCGAAGAATAAGTGGTTTATAGGCGGTGCGTTACGGCTTAGACGCAAACCTTGGAAAGACCCATGTCATGGAGCCTTGTCAATCTGGTAGAGAGGGTTTCCATGATTAGAATAAACAGGTAAGGAGATAGGGGGTCTCCTTGTCTCAGTCCTCTTGTTGGCTGGAATGATCTTGTAGGAACTCCGTTGACTAGAACTTTGTAAGAGATTGTAGTGACGCATTCCTTTATCCACATAATCCACTTTTGAGGGAACTGCATTTCCCCCGGGATTTTGAATAAGAAGTTCCAGTTAACTCTATCGTATGCTTTGCTTAAGTCAATTTTGAGGAGACCCGCTCGGAATTTTCCCTTTTTCTTCTTCTTTACCCAGTTATTGATCTCATGAGCTATAAAGTTGTTGTCGCACATTTGCCTACCAGGTATAAAGGCGTTCTAAAATTGCCCAACAAGGGTTTTGAGGATAGGTTTGAGGCGGTTAACAATGCACTTGGAGATGATCTTGTATGTTGTGTTACAGAGACTAATTGGTCGGAACTGTGTGACCGTTGTAGGAGAGATACCTTTAGGGATCAAGACCAGGAAGGTACTGTTTGTCTCTCGCAGCATGTGACCATTGCTGAAGAAGCTGTGAACCACAGCGCAGGTGTCATCCTTTATTGACTGCCACTTATGCTGAAAGAAGATCGGTGGTGCTCCATCTGGCCCCGGGGATTTTTAAGGGCTTCATACTTTTTATTGCTCTTTGTATTTCCAAATCAGTTTATGGAGAGTGTAGGGAATTAATCTGGTTGTTAGAGAGGCGAACCAAATTGTCTGTCCATTGTTGTTGACATAGTTCCATTTCATAATTGTGTTGCGGGGCGAAGAGTAGTGTTTGAAAATATGTGGCAAAAGCTTCTCTTATATGTTCTTCCTCGTGAAGCCAATGTCCTTGCTGGTCTTGGATGAACTTAATTTCATTTCGTGCTTGCCTGCACTTGACAGTCTTGAAAAAGAAAGACGTTGGTTGGTCTCGCTCCATTTGGCTCGAAATCTTTGTTTCCATAACTCATTTTTTATCCTGATTTCCTCTTGTGTTTGCTGTTGTTGACTTAGTAAAGCAGCTGCATCTGGGGGCCCTACTACCCCATTCTGTTTGGTGGTTAACTGTGAATGAATCTGGCTCCATTGTATGTTATTTATGTCTTTGTATCTTTTTGCCCACTTCCTTGTGGCTGTGAGAGCGAGATCAAGTTTGCGTTGCATTACAAACAAGTTCGATCCTACTATTTTTGTGTCCCATTGGGCCTGGATAACCCCTTCAAAAGTGTGACAGTTTAAAGCCAAGGCATCAAACTTGTAAGGCCTGGGTTTGAATTTTGAACAAAGGTCCGTGTTTAGCATAATTGGGCCATGGTCTGAAATATGGATTAGATAATTTGTGAGTGCAGTGTTTGGAAAAGTTTTGGACCAGGGGGAAGAACAATACGCTCTATCAAGTTTTCAAGAACAAAATCCTTTGTTTTACGTTTATTTGACCAAGTATGTTTTGCTCCTGTAGAGGGGATTGTAATCAAATGATTTTTATGTTTGAAGTTAATAAAATTTTCTTTACCCCTAATTGTGGTCAAACCTCCAGTTCTTTGATGTATGGACTCAATCTGATTAAAATCTCCTATCATTAACCAATTATCTAGTAGACTTAAGACTGTGGAGAAGTAGTCCCAAACTGTTTGCCTAAACTCTAAATGGGGACTGCCGTATACAAACAAGATATCATACTCATAAGGGTTTTTTTTTTACATGGACTAGTATCAGGTGGTGGGAGCTGAAAATCACCTGAACATCTAATCTAGGGTGCAAACAAAGGAAAAGGCCACCACTAGTACCTACTGAGTCTACACCAAAAGTCGAGGAGTACCCAAGTTTATCGAAAATAACCTGGGCCTCCTTAAAAGTACATTTAGTTTATGAAATAAACATAAAATCTATTACATGCAAACGAAAGAAAAATAATAAAGATGATAGCAACTGATCCTTCTTGTTGCTTATACCCCTTCCATTCCAAGCTAGAATCTTCATATGGAAACCTCAGGCTCATTGGGGTTAGTCGCACCTCTTTCAGATTCCACATTCTCTTCCTCCGAGAGGACCTCTGGATCAGTAACACACAGACCAAACTTCAAGCAATTTCTTCCTGCACGACGTCCATAATAAACTCTTTGATGTTTACTACGTTTTTGAAAACCTTGTTCTTTTTTTCTCTCCTCAGACAGGAAATCTTTGAGGGGGGTGTCATTTGTTCGGGCTCGTTTAGACCCAATTCTTTCAGAGAACGGGAAAAAGTGCCTGCATGATGAGGCCTTGTGAGCCACCCTAGACCAAACCTTTTGTAATTTGTAGTCCTGTTTTTTCTGACCGTAAGGAGCGTAGTCATGGGAGGGGGAGACAATCAGATTAATTGGTGAAAGGTTGAGGTTTTCAAATTTCAACGGGGAGAACTGGCTTAAAGAAGGGAGGAATAGTTCGTCGTCTGGATCAGAGTCCACTGGGGAAGGGACCGGGGTTTGGACAGTGGTGGAGTTAGGGTGAGGATCCTTGAAAAAAGTTTTTGCTAATACACTTCGTTGCTTCGGAGTTAAGGTAGGGTTCATTATTTCATGAAGGGGTGTAAAGCTAAAAGAGGAAGCTGAGTCACCAAGAGAGTTTTGTGCTGAATTGTTTATGTCGAATAAAGGAATGAGAGAACTACCCGTAGTAGTAATGGTAGACAAATCCCTTGGACCTACATCAAGGTCCAAAAATGGAGTATGGCCTACAAATTGGGTATCAGAATTTTCAACTTTTTCTGTAGTTCCAAGTTGGACATGTGAGTTGTTGTTTGAGGGAATAAGAGGATTGTTGTCAGGAGAAGAAGCCATGGAAACCAGGTCCACCAATGTTAAACTAGGAATAAATGGAAAATGAGGAGGTTTTGCTTTTACTATGAATGGATAGACGAAAAAGGTAACCAGGGAGGAAGTGGAAGGGGAAAATAAATAGTAAAAAGGTGAAAGGGGTGATTTAAATTTTTGTTTGTTAAACCCATTAAATGCCCGAATTTACTAAAGAGGAAGTGGAAGAGATAAATTAAAACCAGAGCAGGCTTGTAGTAAATAAGGTGGTTGAGGGGGGTACCTTTTGACAGTGGATGGAACTTGGATTGTTTGTTAACCCTATTGGATATTAGAATTGACCCAACCACTGTTGACTCCTTAGGCCTGTTGGGTATGGTTGACTGGAACTGAGGGCATGGGCTGGTCCAGAGCAGATTGAGTCATTGTTTTAAGGAAATTCAGACTAACACCTTTTAGAGAAGTTGCACCACCATTTTTAACTGCTGGATAAGGTTTTGGCGTGGGAACATGGTGGGTAGATTCAGTTCTCCATTTCTTTATGGCTGCAAAGTCCATGAGGGTATCCCAGAGCAGGTTTCTCTTGTTAGAAGCTATTGGTTGTTAAACGCTCTTTGTTTTCCTACGGTTTGGTGGAGATTGACAAGCCTCCCATTCGTTTCTAATCATTTTCGCCTAGAAATTCCTGCATCATCGTTTGGACCAGTGCCCATTGGATTGATTTGAACTATCTGAAGAGTCATCTTCCTCTGAGTCCGGAGGAGTTCTCCTTTTCCTGTTCCCTCCTCCTAGGGATGGGGGTCTGTCATCATTGTTATGTGTGAACCCTTCTATTATGTTGTCGTCCTCTGTATCATCATTCTCCGTATCTTCCTCCTTTTCCTCTGGGTTTAGGTCCTCATTATCAACCCGAACAGTTGAATTTGTGTCCATTGATTGTGAACTGTATTCACTTTCAGAGGATTCATAGTATGACTCCGGAGTGGTTGTGAAATGTTGTAGAATTAGGTTCAATGCCATGGTACGGTTTTTCTCCAAATTCTTTAGGCCCCTGATCATTTTTGTGTACTGCGTGTGATTTGTTGGTGGTTGGATAAGGAAAACTCCATGGTCCAAAGAGATGCGATTCAATGATTCCAAAATCTGGTCCCGCGCCTTTGTTGGGGTGAGTGTGCTGTGGGTATCCCTATGTCTGATCTTTCCACCGTGTTTGTAGAAAGTGAAAACTCCCTTGTAACGAATGGACACCCAGACAAACTGATTGTTTTCAAGTTCAATATAGAACTCTGGTACCAGAGGCATTTTAACGTTTAAAAATCAACGAACTCTTACTGAGGCAGGAGTATTTGTGTTGAGAGTATGTGTGTCCATAGAAGAAATCGCTCCTAATTTGTCTAGGACTGTAGTTGCTAATTCGATATGGTTGAGGTGGAGAGGGATGCCTTCAAGTTTAATCCACATAAAAGTGTGGTCAAATTTCAGATCTTTAAGTGCAGCTCCTTTGTTCGATTTCTTGAAAATGAACATTGCACCTTGTAAGCTTGCCATTCCTAAGTTTATGAGCTTATCTCTGTCCTTGCTATCCTTACAAAACAAGATGAAAAATTTGTTGTGAATTCGTTCTACTGTGATTTTCCCCCAAGTTAGCCATTTTGTGTTAATCCACATTTGGACTTCTTCCATTGTGAATACTCTAAAATCTTTTATGAAAGCAATGACAGATTTAGCCAATTTTTTATCTGTCTCCTTTGATTGATATTGTTTTCAGTCGATTAACAGACCCATTCTTTTCAGTGGTAGCGGTATAGGTGGTCTGGACTTGGCCGTAGTGTTTGAGGAATTTGGGAAGCCATGAGTGGGGTGTTTTAATGGGGAGCAGGGTAAGGGGATGTCTTCCTATTAGGGAATAGGGAGAAAAGCTCTCAAAATATTATTAATTGTTACTGTTTTGTACATTTGTGAAATCGAACGTTAATCTTGATGAAAGATGGGTCTGAGTAAATATTATTAATCTTGTCCAAATTTATGTCCTGGCTATTTTTTTTGTTTGCTTTGTTTAAAATTTTATTAATTCCCTATACGTTGCTAAGGAATGGCTACTGCTATACAAATTAATTGTTGAAAAGGGGACTTTAGAACTTATAAACTTGCTAAGGAATGGCTATTATTGTTGTCTTGATGTGGTCTGCATATATATAGTATAAGTTCTATGTTATTGAAAAAAAAATTCAGTTTCGTTAAGTGTATTTTTCCGTATTCCTTTCCCTCTCACATAATTAGTAACATTAATTACCATTCATATAAGAGAGAGAGGAGTGTGAAAATAATACGAGGAGTGGAGAAGTACATACCCAGTCGATTTGGAGAATAAAGGCATGTTTACATTTGCTAAAAGCAACTGAATTGAACTGATTGGAGCTCAACTTAACTTTGCTGAATTAAACTTAACTGAACTGAAAGATTTTACTATGAATTAATATTTTTGTAACTTTGGATTATTAATGGAGCAATGGTTTTTAAATATTAATGCTTTTTAACTATGATTTTTATGAATTTTGATTTTCAACTATGATTTAACTATGTATTGATGCTTTTTAACTATAAAATATTCATTATTTTTAACTATGTAGTGACGTAGTAATAATTTTGATATAAAATATTTAGGGTTTTTCTAAAGTGTGCCCCATAACTTCTTTTTCTCACTTGTGCCCCTCAACTAATTAGTTTTAATCAGCACTAACATGTCCGTTAGTCTGCTATTAGTGTAGATGTTAATTTTCTTATTTTTCTTAATTTATTCTTGGAGTTTTCTAAGATATACCCCCGAGGTTTAATTTTTCTAAGGTATGTCCTAAAGTTTTATTTTTTTGAGGTATACCCTAAACTAATTATTTTTTATCAGTACGAAACTCCTTGCTAACCCTCCATTGCAAGGTAATAATAAAAGCCAAAATAGAGGATATTAAGCTCTCAACAACAATCCCTAATATTTAAATAACAAGTACATGAACAAATTAATCCATTTTCTTTGAGACATTTCATCGAACACCTTCAATTCAGTGATTAATGCAATGATTCAAATACTGTAACACCTCAACTAATCAACCTCAACAACTATGTTTGGTAACAAATTGATTTGTAGTCTCGAACCTGATTATAGCTTCGAATCAATATGAATGGTTTTGAAAAGATTTATCAAAATTTAAATCTTTTCATGTTATTTGAAGTTAATGAGTGTTGGAGTGAGGAATTAAGGGTGAGGTGATAATGATGTTGGCGGCAGCGAAAGTTTAGTGGGTAATTGGATTAGATAAATAAGAAATATTAAAAAAACTGTAAGAGAAATAAGTAGAGCTGTAGCACCTACTTAATTATATTTATTCTTAAAATGAAAATAATGCTAAAAAAATATTTTGATTTATTAAATTCTCTCTTATCTTGAAAATGATATCACATTACATTATTTATAATGATTTTACATGCTTAATTTAGAAATCTAGAAAATAGTAAAACAAATCATATGCTTTACAATTTTTTAGGTTATTCTTAATTTAACTTATTCAAATATAGTTTGCATTAATTAAGCATTGCAAATTAATTTTATCTTACAAATCCCCCTCTTAATTTGCAATGATTAATATGGTCTTAAATTTCTCGTGCTTTTCCGTAGTTATTGCTTTAGTAAGTATATCTGCTGGCTGATCATTAGTATTGATGAACTCGAGTTGTATTTTTCTTTCATTAACTAATTCACGTATGATGTGATGTCGGATTTCGATGTGTTTGCTTCTTGCATAAAAATTTGGGTTATAAACTTATTAGATCCATCGTATATTTTTCTTGGTTAAAGAAAATTTCTCCTTTGGTTTGTTTTACTTGAATTCCAAGGAAATATTTCATGAGTCCCAAATCTGACATTTCGAATTCTTGTGTCATGGACTCCTTAAAACTATTAATGAGCTTTGGATCATTCCCGGTATAGATAAGATCATCAACATAAAGACAAACAATGAGAAGATTTTCATCATTGTTCTCTTTAATATAGAGTGATGGTTCACTTGGACTCCTTTTGATACCATTATTCATAAAATACTTGTCAATTCTGCTATTCCATGCTCTTGGTGCTTCCTTAAGTCCATAGAGCGCTTTATTAAGACGATAAACTTTTTCGTCTTCCCCGGGAATTTCATAGCGTTGTGGTCGTTCCACATATACTTCTTCTAACACTCCATTAAGGAATGCAGATTTCACATCAAGTTGAGAGATAAATAATTTTTTTTGTGCAGCTATGGCTAATACTGTTCGGATAGTTTCCATGCGAGTTACTGGAGCGAATGTCTCATTGAAATCAACTCCAAGCTTTTGAGCATATCCTTTAACCACGAGTCTTGCTTTGTGCTTCTAAATGTTTCCATCTTGGTCTAATTTTGTCTTATAGACCCATTTTAAACCAATTATTTCTTTTTCTTTAGGGTAATCTACAAGTTCCCACGTCTTGTTTTTCTCAATCATTGATATTTCTTCATCCATTGCTTTTATCTAAACTTCTTCTTTTGATGCTTCCGTGAAACTAGAGGGCTCGCATACAAATAGGGCGAATGTTGTCACGTTATTACTTAATGCTAATCCTAAGCAATCACAATCATCTAAATAACCAGGTCTTCTCCTACTTCTCTCTGGATACCTTCGAGCTTGAGAAGGTAAAATAGTTTGTGACTCTACGCGAGTTGTTGAATTAGGAGACAACTCAATATTATGTATTAAGCCATTTGAAGTAGGGTCAGGCGATGCGATAACTTCTTCTAATATAGGAGTATATGTTTGCGTTTGAACAATTTCATCATTGTTCCAATTCCATTTTCCAGATTCATCAAAAATACATCTCTAGATACTATTAACTTATTAGTATGGGGTTCCAAAAGTCGATATCCTTTGGATTCATCGTTGTAGCCTATCAAAAGATATTTCTTCCCTTTGGGGTCAAATTTATCTTTACCTTGTTCTTTGTTTAATGCATATGCTATGCATCCAAAAATTTTAAGATGACTTACGACTGGTTTTCTACCGTTCCAAGCCTCTTCAGGGGTCTTGTTGCAAAGAATGCGAACTGCTTTAGTTGGATAGCGGCTGAGTATGTAAACAGCTGTACTTATAGCTTCGCCCCATAAAGTTTTGGGTAGACCCTTTTCTTCCATCATGCTTCTTTCCATTTCAACAATTGTGCTGGTTTTTTCCTTTTGCAACACCATTTTGCTAAGGTGTTCTTGACACCGTCAATTGTCTTTTTATACCTTCATTTATACAATGCTCCATGAAGGTTTATATATAAATTCACCCCCTTTGTTAGTTCTTAATGTCTTTAACATATAACTACTTTGTCTTTCAACGAATGTTTTGAATTGAAGAAAGACATTAAAAGCATCTGACTTTTGATTGATAAATTATATCCACATCATGCGGGTGTAATCATTAACAAATAAGATGAAATACCTTTTACCTTGCAAAGATGGATTTCTTGTAGGGCCAAAAATATTTGCATGTACTAATTCAAGAGGAGTTTTGGCTCTCCATGAAGTTTTTGGCAATGGCAAGCGATGCATTTTTCCATATATACATCCTTCACAAACTTGAATTTCTCTATCAATATGTGGTAGTCCTACAACCATGTCTTTCTGCTTTAGTAGTTGTAGTCCTTTTTGATTTAAATGGCCATAGAGTAAGTGCCAAAGATAAGATTCATCAATGGTTTCAGCTTGTAAAGCTAAATTATTTTCTGGTAAATGAAGTGGAAATACTTTATTTTCAACCATTTCGATATTTGCCAATGTTGTGCCAGAATTCTTGTCTATGATTATGCACTCTCCATTGTCAAACTTTGCTGCGTATCCTCTTTGTACAAGTTTCCGTACACTTAAGAGATTATGTGCCAAATTAGGAACATATAAAACGTCATGTATATACTTTGTTTCATTTGATTTGCTATTCAGGGCAATGATTCCTTTTCCTTTAACATTTGCCTTTTTTCCATCTCCTAAGGTGACTTGATTTGTTGCACCCATATATAGTTTGATGAACATATCTTTATTTCCTGTCATGTGGTTACTGCAACCACTATCTATGTACCACAAATTATTAGATATATTTTGTGTATCTATGCACGTAACAAAAACTTGCTCACCTTGATCACCATTATTTGTGGTGAAATTTGCTTCATTTATATCTTTTTCATTTTGATGCTAGCAATCCTTATGGCTATGATTTTGATTACGACATTGTTTACATCTTTGGTAGCAATCTAATGATTGATGGCCTGGTTTACCACAAATACGACAATGAATATTGTTGTTTGTTCTTTGTTAAAAATTTTGGTATTGTCCACGACCTCTACTATAGCTTCGTCCTCGGCCACGACTAAAATTTTGATTACCATGATCTCTTCCGTATTAGAATCTTCTTTGGTTTTCCCCTCGTTTCTATGGCTCTCATTGATATTGTTTGCTTGATACATTTAATTGAGATTGAAATGCTTGATCAACGGGTTGATCGTTATTGGAATTATTCCTTTTTAATCTTTGCTCATGTGATTGCAAAGATCTCATTAACTCATGCATCGTGAGAGTTGACAAATCTTTTGATTCTTCTATTATAAATGTGGCTGAATTATACTTTTCAGTCATAGTTCTCAATATTTTTCAAACTACTAATTTTTTTTCTACAGTGTCACCGAGGCTTCTTATTTGATTAACTATCTCAGTAACTCGAGAAAAATAGAGTTGAATGTTTTTTGTATTCTTCATCTCCAAGTTATCAAATGCCGTCCAAAGATTTTGTAGTCTCACAGCAACAACCTTTTCATTTCCTACAAATTCCTTCTTTAATGTATCCCAAGCTTTTTCAGAAATTTTCAAGCCAAATAAACGGGGAAAAATTGTCTTATTTACTGCTGAATGAATATATCGTAATGCAAGTGCATCTTTTTTCTTATTTTCTTTGTTACTTTTTGATGTGCATCATTAGCACCTTCAACAAGGTCTTCATATCCATCTTCCACAAGCTCTCATAAGTCTGGAGATATGAAGAAGGTTTGCATTTGACTACACCAATAGTCATAATGCTCTCCGTCAAAAATAGGAAGCGTTGGTTGTGCATAAGAGAAAAATGGGGTTGAATTAGTAGCCATATTAGCTCTGATAGCAAATTTGTTGGCGGCAACGAAAGTTTAGTGCGTAATTGGATAGGATAAATAAGAAATATTTAAAAAACTACATGAGAAATAAGAAGAGCTGCAGCACCTACTTAATTATATTTATTCTTGAAATGAAAATAATGCTAAAAAAATATATTTTAATTTATTAAATTCTCTATTATCTTGAAAATGATATCACGTTACATTATTTATAATGATTTTACATGCTTAATTTAGAAATTCAGAAAATAGTAAAACAAATCATATGCTTTACAATTTTTTAGGTTATTCTTAATTTAACTTATTCAAATATAGTTTGTAGTAATTAAGCATTGCAAATTAATTTTATCTTACAAATGATAGATGTGTGAATATTGATAGTTTCATGATTGTTGATTCGATAATGATGATGAGTGTGTAGTGTAATTGGTAAGCAAATTAAAGCAGGGAAAGACAAACTTACTTTTATGGTAAAGGTAAAAGTTACAAAGAGGAGAAGCAAGTAGTACACGGAAAACATAACATTAGTTACTAATACTAAAGGTAAAAGTTAGTACTAATAAAAAATAATTAGTTTAGGGGTATACATCAGAGGAAAAAAAAATTTAAGGACACACCTTTAAAAAAGTACAAATCATAGGGGTATAACTTAGAAAAACAAAAAAAAAATTAAAAATTGCATTTATTAAACGGCTTTAATGTTAAATCTAACGTCTGTTAGAAAAAAAAATTTAGGTAGGATACCGCTAATTAAAAGTAATTAGTTGAGGGGCACATGTGAGAAAAGAAAAGCTTATAGGGCACACCTTAGAAAAACAAAAACCTCGAGGGCATAGCTTAGAAAAACCCAAATATTTATTATTGATAGTTTATATTTATGAAACAAAAATTAGTAATACATTTTCATATGTAGTAGTTTCATATTTTTGTAAATTGTAATCCACTTATGTGGTATTTTCATATATGTGTGAATAATAATCTACTTATATTTTTATTTCATTTCTTGTATGGTATTTTCATAATATTTTGTGAAACTTTTAAACAAATAAATATATATAAGAAACAAAAATTAATAATAATTAATGTTTAAAAAATATATTATAAACACACTAATAATATTATGATAAAAAAAAAGTCACGTACAAAATAATGATAATATAATGAACAAAGATATTATGAAGTATAAACAAAATAATATATATAAACAAATAATATTATGAACAAAATAATATATTATGAAATGGACTGAACTGAGCTGAAATTAAGCCGAAATAAATATGTCTTAAGCTGATGAATTGTGTTTTATGATAGACACTCCTCGCCAACTCGGATAGAGTAATCTTTGTCTTGAATCTTGATACTATAAAAAGCTAGGTTGCACGGAGTTGGGAACGGGGTTCAAAATGAATACGGATACGAGGATTAAAAATAATTAATCTGAAAGCATTGTTAATGACTACGGCCAATTATAATATGAAGAATAGGAAACACCCCCAATACGGGAACGAATCGGGTTCGAGGACAGCTATGCATCAGAAGTACACATGCTTAGGGCTGAGCAAAGGTCAGGTCTAGACCTGAAACCGGACTGGACCGCCGATTCCGGTCCAGGTCCCGGTCCAAAAAATTTGAGGTGACGGTCTTCCAGTGCTGTTCGGTCCAAAACCGGGGTTTTCAGGTCCGGACCGGCGGACCTAAATAATTATTAAAATATTTTTTTTTCAAAAGTTAATAACTAAAACTTGTAAAGTTGTAATGGAGTTGGAAGTATTTGAGTACTTTGATGTTTGTAATCGTTACTAATTAGATTGTATGTCGCTAATTTAGATCCTATATTATTATGTTTGAAGTCTAAGTCTTTAAGATAAGTAACAACAGGTCCAACTGGTCCAATAGGTTTTATACTAAAATTTTCAATTGAAAGAGCAAAAAAAATATAAAACAGGTCTAACAGGTCCGGTCCAGGTCTGGACCGGAATCAATTCAGGTCTGGTCCAAGTCCAAATTTTTTTTACATTCCGGTCCGCCGGTCTAGCCGGTCCCGATCCGGTTCTGGACCGGTGCTCATCCCTACCTATGCTACATAGATAGAAAGCACTACATTCAAAAACAGTGTTTCTAGTTTCTACTGTAGTGTGTTTTTTTTTAAGGAAAAATTGTCAGTTACCACCTTTTTAAAACTTTTTTGTCACTTGCCTCCTTTTAAAAAAAAATTTGTCAGTTACCACCTTTTAAAAAAAAATTTGTTAATAAAGACCTCAGGCGAAAAATTCCGGTTATAATGCCGGAATTTTTCTCTGAGTTCTATTTGCACCTTCAACATCATTCCCTCCTAATTTTCCATCTCTATTTTCCCTCCAAATTCCCTAATCTAAACCCCTCACTCGATCCTCTTATAAAATCAACCCTAAATCATAACAAAAACCCTCTTCTCACTCTTTCTTCTTCTCCAAATTAACTCAATTTTTTTTTGGTAAAGTTTGATTTTTTTTCCTTTAAATTAAACCTCTTTTGTGTTGTACTCTCAATTAAACTTTGTTTACTCTTCTTCTGATTCGCATTCGCCATTGATGAACCATATACAAAACCCAAAATCAGCTTGAGTGAGTCAAAAAATTGAGAACTAAAGCACAACTCGAAAATGAAAATGATGAAGTTTGATGAAATGAAATTAACCTACCCGTTATAAATTGAAGACCAATTAATACAGTGTTTGATTCCCAATTGCACAGGTTTAATTTTTTTGGTAGTTTAATTTTTTTTTAAAAGAAGAAATGATTGGAGGTTGAGTTCCTGATTTTGAATTAATGAAGAGTTAGAGAAATCAGTGAAAATGGGAGATGGAGTGTATATATCAAAACATTTACTAACAAAACCTTTTTTAAGTTAGTTAAATGCAAATTCTGGCAGTCAAACCGAATTTTTTCGCCTGAGGTCTTCATTAACAAAAAATCTATATATATACATATTAAAAAGCCTTAATGACAAACATTATTCATGTGAATAGTTGAATAGTGCCTTTCTCCCCTTGTCACACGTGCATCTCATCTGAGTCGTTCATCTTCCCCTTCTCACACACGTATCTCATCTCAAATGTTCATCTACCCAAATCTTATCTCATCCATTCATCTTCCCATTTGCTCTTTCTACCCTTCACCCTCTCCTCTTTTCTTTCTCTCTCTCCCGTCTCTCCTCTCCTCCCCTTCTCTCTTCCGCCATTCTCTTAGGGTTAGGATTTTTCCCCATTTTTTCTTCTTCTCTTTCTCTCTCATCCTCCATTTTATTGCGACCCTTTCCTCTCTTTTTTCAATCTTCTTCTTCACATTCTTGCTACCCTCTCCTCTCTTTTTGGATCATCTTCTTCAGTATGGTCTTTTCATCATCTTTTTCGTTTATTTTTTTTTCGATTTTTTTTGGCATTCATTCACTCTGAACTGGCTTAGAACGAAGTCAGGCGAAGCAGCGGCAGAGAGGAACATGAGGAGGTACTTTTTCTAGTGACCCTTTCCTTTTTTCGTTCAGGAGGTACTATTTCTTGCTACCCTTTTCTTTTTTTCGTTCAATTATTGTTGTTATGTGATGTTTGATGATCCAAAGTTTCTATTTTTGAATTGAAGTTTGGTTTGTTTAAGGTTTGAGCTTGGATGTTCATTTTGTTTAATTTTTTTTAGCGTGAAAAGCTACTTCATTTTGATTGGATTTTTATTTCGCTCGATTGATATTTGTTCATGGGATTTATGGTTTCAGATTAGATTTTTTTAATCAAATTTAGGGTTTTAATTTAATTTTTTGATTAAAGATTTTGATTTTGTTAGTTCCATGGCTTGAATCTAGTTTCGTTAGTTTCAAGTTTTTGGATGAGTTTGATGTGGGCTTTTTGTTATCAAGATTTTGAAATTATTAGATGTTAATGATGAATTGTGTTTGAGTTTCAAATTAATTTTAATTTTTGGATTTTGATTTTCCTAGGATTTTTAACCATTGGTTTATCTGTGGATTTTGTTTTTGGTTTTAAATTTGAACTCCTTCCTCCTGAAAGAGGGTGTTTGTTCTTTTTATGGTGTCGATCTGTATTTTGTGGTTGTAGTTGCGGGGAATCAAGCTAGGCAGTAGCAAATGTAAGTGGAGTTCTCAATTTGGAGTTTCTGTGTGCAATTTCAAGGTTTCATTTGTAAATCATTAGTTTGTGAGTTTCTAAAACTTCATTGAGCGCTTTAGGTAATCTCATCTGTAATTTCTTTAACGAACTTGCTCTCTTGAATTGAGTAATATTAAACTCCAATGTAGTAATCATTAACTCGGTACCTGTGTTAATACTACGTATACGTTTTACAGCAGTTTTCTTCATTGATTTATGATTAGGATTAGAAAATATTAGCTTAATTCTTTAATTCAGTTTCCTAATAATATTGGCTTATAATAAGCTTCATCTTACCTGTAAAGAATTAGTTATTTATGATAATTGATTATGGATCCTTTAATTTTGTGGCTATCCGATTTAATTGACTATTGGTCTCTTACTTTGTTGAGAACTTGAGATAATAAATTAACAATCCCTCTTTATTGTTAGGGGTCGGTTTGGTTTGAATTCAGACTTGATGAGTTGATTTACGGATAAGTTTGATTTCGATATATATATATATGATTCAAATTAAGCAATTGTTTCAAATCTGATTGAATATTGGGCCATTTTGCTGAGTTGATTGGTTTATGTAAAAATTGAATTTCTTCACAATATATGATGGTGATTTGTTTTTTGTGTTGTAGCAATTGGGAATAAAGTTGGGAATGAAGGCAACCAAATCAACGGCGGGTGGGAAAGGTACGATTTCTACTGCTTTTGTTGTTTAGGCGCATTTGGTTTTTCTATTTTATTATCTAATTTTTAAGATCAGAATCCTTTCATGATTTTAGCTCTAAATCAACTTTTGCCTTAAATTATTAATTTCGAGTTAAGCTTTGTAAATTGTTTTTGCGTCAAAAATGATGCTTTCCACTCATTAGTTTGCTTAATTTAGTCAAATCTTGCTTAGCTTCTATGTTCTTAGTTTTCACTTGAGGAATACATGAACTATTTATTTGTTAAATCTAAAATTCGCTAATTTGGCAGGGTTTCTCTTTTTTTTTGTCAAGTTTTCGCTCATCTCTCTCGATCTTCAACCTGGTTAACCACATTTTCAGGTTCAGTTTAGCTTCTACCATCAGATTATCTGACATGCCAATTAACTGTGTAGTTGCTTTTGAGGTGTTTGATTGATAAATCAAAAGTTAACTTTAAAACTCAAAGAGAGTGAATTAGTAATGCAGTATGTAGTAAACTTATGATTGTACGTTTTATTGCATACCTGTACATTTTATTAGTTAGTTATGAATACATGTACTTATCATTACTTCCTTCCGAATTTATGCGGTTTTACTTCTTATTTGAATTCAGTAAGCATTCTTCTACAATCCTTCAAAGATATATAATGAATTCAAATCATGTTAGAGCCTGCTATATTTTTTCTTCTTCCATGGTATTATTGTTTCCGTTGTCTGTTTGGTAGCAGTGGCTACTACCTTTTTGATTGTTTGGCTGGTAATTGAATTGTACGTATTGTTTATTCCAGAGTAATATTTTTCATTGGGTTCTTCTAATCATTTCTCATGTGGTTTGAATTTAAATTGAAATTTTGGATACATAAAATTCAGCCTCCATGTCTTAGTTGCAACCTTTTTCTGCTTCTTTTTTTTTAGGATAGAGAATAGTTGGCATAATATAATGGTACTTGATGTGAAATTCTACGTGGTTAATATTGATAAACTCATGGTTGCAAACCTTAGGAACTTCAACATGATAGTGAGATTTTTCATTTGAATGAAAGTGTGGAAGGTGAATTGAGTAATAATTGATTCAATCGTTTCTAAGTTGTATATCTATACATTCTTTTTTCAGTTACAATGGTTAGTGATACCCTTTGGTGTAATTGCTGAAAAATCTGATATGCTTAAGGATCACATAGGTGTGTATGAATGGTTTCTTCAATTTTGTTTATTTTTACTTTCATTGTAAAACGCACATTATCCCATTACTCTTTTCTGAACGTTAATTGTTTACTTTTTTTTTGTTGTTTAAGGTTTTAGATGATACAAATGTGTGGTGAGAAAAATGGGCAGGCGAGGGAGCACCGAATGCTATTGAAAATGTTTTGATTTTGAAGCTTTTGTGATCCTAATTAATGGATTTTTGCTTTGTTTAGTTTGTTCTTGTGAGTATTTCCCCTTGTTTTCCTATTGTGTTTGTTTTTGAGTTTAGGTGAGATTGGTTTTGATTGTATAATCTCCGAAGTTGACTGGGGTTTAATCATGCTCTGAATTATGAGTTTATTGCACCATAGTAGAAATAATTATATGTAAGTATCAAGTAGGCGTCAATATGAAAACAATTTAGGTATGTACTGTCTACTTTAAGGCAAGTTCACATCTCAATTACTTTTATGGCAAACCTTTTGTATTTATGATAAACACCGATTGAGACACTATTTTATGCAACGATGTATGTGGCATTAAGCTACACTTTGCTCTAACTACTTTTACCATCTCTCTTTCTTTATTATCCAACAATTTCAACTCAAGGTTTTCGAAATTTACAACAAACAACTACGGATTAAGCATTTGGAACACCGCGCGTGTGCTTTCAACTAGTTTTTTTAATGGTGGTAAGTGACAAAATTTTCTTAAAAGGTTGTAAGTGACAAAAACAAGTTTTAAAAAGGTGTTAACTGACAAAAGCAAGTTTAAAAAAGGGGGTAAGTGACAATTTTTCCTTGTTTTAATTAGTGAATCAATAACTCTTCCCCATTCTTGCTTGTTCATCTATCTACTTCGACTGAGTGTTTTTTTCCCCTGGTTTTCTTTAAGTTTCTCTTGTGCGACCAATAGGATTCTTGAAAAGTAATTGTAATGGAGTTGCATCCTGTTTTGTACCAGTCCAGTAATTGTTGTCCCTCATTGTGTGCACCTCTCTTCTCCTGTGAATCATGAGAGTTGTTTCTTATTAATATCAGCATGCATGTTGGATTAAAGGTTTCACTCACATCCCAATCCGTCTTTTAAGTAATTATTTATTTATTCATGATTTATTTTTGTGCCTTTTTGGATTGATTATTAAATAATCAACACCTAAATATGTTAACTTATATTTTGAAGCTTGGATTGGTTTCATTTTTGTATGAACATGAATGAAATCAAATGGAAGTTTTTGAAATCAATGGGGATTAATAACATTCCAAATTGAAATCATTTGATTCTTCTTTGCATATTGAAGTCATGTAATACTTAGGTTATAATGAAATTATATAAAATTTTGTAGAGATCATTAACTCCTAATATGCAACTTAAGTCACATTGGGAATTTATTCACTCCCAACTCCAAATTTGCTTGATTTTAATTTAATGATTGATGGCTTACATTATAAATTCTAATTTTGGTATCCTAAAAACTTCATGAATATCAAATGATGCACATTGTATTACACTCATTAAAACTAAATGGTAATAACAACTACACATATTTTTGAATTGGTTAAAGATTGAAATTCGGATTTAATAGAATTATATTGTGCAATTCTGTTTGATTAGATATTGAACAAGAGGGTAGTTGAGATTTAGAGGATGTGTGTCCTTGGAGGAAGCGAATGACAGGTAGGGATGGCAACGGGTTGGAGTCGGATCGGATTATGTAGGATCCAACTTCGACTCCGATTATAGTCGGTTATTTAAACGGCGTCGGAGGCGGATTTTTTCGTGGCGGTGTTATAGCGGATTTTTTTCCCTCGGATTTAAGCGGAGGCAATCGGAGTCGGAGCGGAGTGATTGCCATCTCTAATGGTAAGTTGATAACTATTTTGTAGCGGTCATATATGTGTATAATTAGTTACATTAACCCATAAATTATAGTAGTATTAGTTTAGTAGAAATAATGATGATAATTAAATAAATAATTATTATTATTATTATTATACCTAACAAGTAGAGAAATAAAAGGCGGAGTCGGAGATCCGACAGAGTCGGATTAATTGTCGGATAACTCGAATTAATTTTAGCATCCGACTCCAACTCTGACTTAAACTCGGAGTCGGAAGCAGATTATTTTAATGCAGATTCGTAGGCGAAATTTTTTCTCGAAGCGGAGTAGGGTCGGACTCGACCTGAACTGTCGTCCCTAATAACAGGGAGAGAGAAAGAGCAGGACTGCGAGAGAGGGTAAGGGAGGCAACTGTAACTGTATAAGGGGCAGAGAGACGGAGAAGAATGGAGGAAGAGAAAGCAAGAGAAGGTGTGACGGTGAGGGAGGGGAGAGAATTGTAAAGAGAAAAAATGATTTGATTGATTCCGCAGCAAATTGACTACTCAAATCTTCAGTGCACACAAGTTTTATATAACTAGCATTTTGGAGTTTATAGAATGCATCATTAGCACTTTGTTTGAAAATATGTTATTGAATCAAGTATAAAATTTGCACAAAGACTTTATTCTTAAAAAAAACAAAAAACATTAGCGAGATTAGGATGAGCTTTAGGTGATAAGATCGCCGTCAAAGTTTATTAGCAACAGTGGGGGTTATATGTCTACCTTTAATTTTAATCTTATTGTTTTGATTTTAATCTTATTGGTTATTTCTATGACATATATTTCTTATCCATGTTCAAATGACTATTCGTTTTTTAATGGTAACAAAACTCATGCTCTGTATGTAGTTTGTTGTCTCATTGTACAAACCCAATTGTTAATGAAATTACTTTATTAGATGAATACATGACAATGCTTGGTTGATATCTGATATGAGTTATATTTATTTTTCAGTCGAAAATTGTGGCTAAAAGCTTGGGGTGAATGAGAAGTTGAGAATCAAGGCATGGTGATCAGGTTTGTAAGTTGGAACCTCATCTTTTGTGAATGAAGGGAAATGGTTTCTCTTTTGGTATTGGAGTAGAATTGGGGGATTTGAAACCTTTTCCCTTCCTTTTATTAGTAACCTGAACTCAACATTTTCATGGCATGTGATAATGTGAGCTGCAAAATGCAGACCTATAACTAATTTGTTGCCTAGAGATCCATTATTATTTCACCTCTATTAAATGCAATTACTTGTTCAAGTTGAAGCAAACATTATGAATGGTATTTATTTGTGTTTAGGATGGAAACTATGCCTAGTTTGGTTTTGAGTGTTTATTTGATTATTCAATTGTTGCTTGAATTTCCTTGCTCCTATGCATAGTTTTACTTTTCAATTCAATTTATGGTGAATTTTGTTCGTGTTTGCAACCCTTGTTTGTTAATTCAATTATTACTTGAATTTTCTTGCTTTTGTGTTCTTTGCTTTCAGAATTTATAAACCGTAATCAAATAGTGCGAGCTTTTTTGGCTTGTTGTTTCAGATTGAGTCGATCCGAACTCCGCTCCTAGAGTTTCCATATCTTTCGGAAGTATATGTATGATTAGGAGAACAATCAGCAAGATTGTGGTGGGCAAGAAATGGAAACTCATATGTGATGAGTTTCATAGTTGCAAGGGTTTGAGATGAGATAAAGAACTCATCAAGTAGTTAGTGAGCAAGATTATGGTATTTTGTTATTTGCATAAAGCTTGCTGAAGTTTTTCTTTTGTCGCTTCTCCTTTTGTTTTTTTTGGAGTTTGATGATTGTTATTTTGATCAAGTAAGTAATAGAATGAAATTAAACTTGATTCAAAATTAACCTCAATATCATTCCTCATAATTGATAATTCTATATGACTATTAGCACATCAAAATTTTTGACTAGTTTTAAACATGGTACTTAAGTTCTGATCCTTTCTGTTTTGTCTTGATACTATAAAAGTACCACTTCAATTTACTGTTGTTTAATTGGTCCAAGGAATGGTATATCTATTGTAGCGCTCATTGTAGACACCGAGAATTTATAAAAGTGTCAAAATTAAAATAAATTAATTTTTTTTGAGTTAAATAAAATAAATATTTGCTCAATATAATTAATTTAGCCCTTTAAATTAAAATATCCAAATTAATTAAATAATTTGGATCGTAATTACATTATTTGGGCTGACTATATTGTTAGTCCAACTAAAATGTTTATTGGGCCAAAAAGACTACAAAACTTCCAAGTCATCAGAAGAGTCCAAGCTNCAAGTCATCAGAAGAGTCCAAGCCCACTTCTCCGGGTCCAAGATGGAGGTCAAAATCTCCTATAAATACCCATCATCACCTCAAAGGTAGGGGGGATTCATTGAAAAAAAAAGTCAATCAAAGACATTCCAAAGAATTTACAAAACTCTCTCTGTCAGCAATCAATAAGCACTACAAAATTGTGCCGATTGTTCAGGGATACTCAAACACATTCAAAGTGACATTGAAGCTGGTCAACCCTCACCCAAATTTGCTTGACAATAACAGGCGTCATCTTTGGTTGACGTCGACAGGTGTCACCTTTGGTTGACGTCAGCAACTGTTAGATTTGGTTGACGTCGACAAGTGTCATCCTAGCAGTGGAACAGAATCAGAAGACTTAGTTTATTTTCTATAAACTGTTTACAGAGATTGTACCTACATTCAAATTATTAATAAAATATTATTTGTTTACTTAATTGCTTGTCGTTGACTTTGACTTGAAATTTAGTAGCAACAAATTTCTGGCACGCTCGGTGGGACCATCTCTGCTTCTCATCTCTGTTCTTCAAACACTTAAAACAAAAAAAATTAAGAAATGTCTTCCAACAAGAGCATTTCAAAGTCTGCTGAGAAAAAGAAGTCTGTGAATACTCGACGACAATCAGCAAGCCTCGGTGAAGTCATTGGAAATCCTGACAGTGGCATATTCACCAGGGGAATGAAAAGAGCTGCAGTCACGTCTGCTGCAGCAAGTCTGCGTGCAGCCGCGGTACCTACCAAAGTACGCAATAATAGCGTTGTTGAGGCTGCTTTGGAGGCACTTAACACATCTTATAGGGCGCGTGAGTCTCCTGTCTTTGGTTCAAACTCTACCACTGAACATACAAGTTCAAGTTCCATTGCTGGACACAAACGATTGTCATTGACTTCTTTCAAGTCGTCAAGACAAATTGATGTTGAGAAGGAAGAAGACTTAGTCGTTCACACTAGCCCCCTTTATAGTCCAAACATTGTGGTTGAATCTGAAACTGATAGTAGTTCTCCTCTATCATCTCCTTTCAGGCCTTTTGTGCTCAATGAATCAGATGAATCATCACAGCTGGACACTGCCTCTGTCATGGTGATTCATGAAAACAAAACTATGGAGGAACAACTTGCCGACATGAATGCTCTCATTAGCAAGTTGATAAAAGATGGAGAGGAAAAGGATGCTGAAATTAAGAAGCAAAACGAGCAAATTGCTAAACTAACAAAGAAGATTGGGAAGCAAATTGTTGAATCGTCTGAAAGTGACGAGGACGACTCTGAATCTGAGGATAATTCAGACAATGAGAAGGACAAAGCTGGTGATCCCAAGAATGCTTTAGTTACTGCTCGACAAATTAAAGAAATGATAGCTGAAGCAATCAAGAATCAAACAAGTGTCAGTGGAAAGGAGGATCATCGTTACGTGAAGCCTTATACCAAGAGGATTGATAAGTTGCGCATGCCAGCCGGTTATCAACCACCGAAGTTCAATCAATTTGATGGTAAGGGCAACCCTAAGCAACATGTCGCACACTTCGTTGAGACGTGTAACAACGCTGGTACTACCAATGACTTGTTGGTCAAACAATTCGTTCGTTCTCTCAAGGGTATTGCCTTTGATTGGTATACTGATCTTTCCCCCCAATCAATTGATAGTTGGGAGCAAATGGAGGGAGAATTCTTGAATCGGTTTTATAGTACCAGGCGTGTTGTCAGCATGGTTGAGTTGACTGACACTACACAGTGGAAGGATGAACCGGTCATTGACTACATTAGTCGATGGCGCGCTCTAAGTCTTGAGTGCAAGGACAGACTGACTGAAACTTCTGCTGTAGAGATGTGTATTAATGGAATGGATTGGGATTTGCGGTACATTCTTCGTGGAATAATGCCAAAGACATTCCAGGAGTTAGCAACACGGGCCCATGACATGGAGCTTACCATTGCTAGCAAAAATAAAAGTAAAGAAAAATCTGAGACGAAGGAAAAGAAAGAGTTCAGAAAGGGTGATAAACCTTCCAAAAGCTCTACAAAAGAGTCAATGGTGATCACTACCGCTTCTTCTCCTATCAAAATCTCAGGAAAGGCTAAGGAGGAGAAGAAGACTTCTTACCCAAGAGTTTACAGAGGCGATAAGCCAACCTTGAAAGAATTACAAGCAAAGAAGTATCCGTTCCCTGACTCAGATTTGTCTGGAATGCTGGATGAGTTATTGGAAAAGAAGATAATTGAGTTGCCTGAATCTAAGCGGCCTGAGGAAATGAATAAAACATCGGATCCAAACTACTGTCGATATCACAGGTTGGTGAGTCACCCTATTGAAAAGTGTGTTACATTGAAGGAGAGGATCATGCGTCTTGCTCAAGAAGGGAAGATTGTGCTTGATCTCGATGAAGCTGTAGGGACTAACCATGCTGCAGTAGTGACTGATGAGCCTTCTCTTCAGTTGGAATTAATGCAGTTTGGGTCTCTGCAGCCTGTTTTGTTGCAAATCCGACCATCACATGTTCAATGTAAAACGGAGACACATGTTGAAAAGTATGTGTCCAACGACGATGACAATGACGAAGGATGGACCCTAGTGACAAGGAGGTGTACTAGGAAGCAAATGACTTCAAAGTTGCAACCCCCTTACCAAACTAGAGGACAAAAAACAAATAAAACTGCTAAGCGTCCAAAGGGGGGACCAAAAAGGGTCACAAAACATAAAATGATGCAAGATGAAGTGCTTAAACAAGAAATTGTTGCTCCTATAACTTTAGAAGAATTCTTTCCCAAAGAGTACTTGAATGCTGTGACTGTCAACACAGTCTCAGTTGAAGTTAAGGAACATGAAAATGATGAAGAAGAAGAAGAAAAGAAGGATGAACAAGTTAATGAGCATGAGGTGTCACTTAAATTAACCCTTCAACATTCGGGGTCGTCGACGNTTCAACATTCGGGGTCGTCGACGGATCCGAAGATATCGGCTATCCTTGATGCTCTCCCCACGCGCATGGGATGGAGGGAAATATTTCGTTTGCCAAGAGAAATGTGTAAACAACTGGCTTTGGCGCTTCAGCAGCCAGAGCTGTATGCCGACAGGGCGGAAGATGTTGGTTAAGTCAAAGAAAATTCTGACAAATGCGCATCATGTAATAGCGCCATAGTCTTTACTGATGATGACTTGCTCCTGGGATCTAAACCCACAACCGTCCATTATTTAATGACAGTATTCGTTCGGGATCAAAGGTCGTCGTAGTCTAGTAGATGGTGGGTCAGGCTGTAAACATCATTGCCTAAGTCAAATGAAATGATTAGGATCACATTAGCATAACAAAAAAAAAAGAACATCCCCAAGGCGAATTGTGATTCAAGGATTGAATTTGGAGAGTCAGCGTGCATTGGCATACATCGTGTTGATCTCACCATGGGTGATTTGACAACACCTTCTCTTTTTCATGTGATGATCTAAACTTCTACAATGCTGTGAGCCCATTTCTGCATAAAATGGTGTGGGTTCATCTACCCCCATCCGTGTTTAAAATACTATCGGGATGATTAAGGAAGTTAATGGGAGATGTCAAGCCCTATCAACTAGAGCAGAGTCTTACTTATGCGGAAGCAAGTTCTTTGAGAATGATAGGGAACTTCGTCTGAAATATTTGCCATCTCAAATTGCTTCGACGGCAAAGGAAAACACAAAGGTTGAGGCTCTAACTATTGAAATACTATTCCAACTCCTGTTGAACAGCAAATTCTTTCCGGAAGAGAAGGCCGAAGAAAAAGTTGAGCTTTCTTCCAAATGAAGACGAGACACTCCAGTTCTCCGTTACGTACCCAAGTCCGCCGCAAGAAGCGAATCACCATTTGTGTTTGTGTCAGAGCTCAAGTTAAGCATAGCAATCAAAAGGCTCAACTTTGGTTAAGAATTAAAGGAATCAAGATGTTGTATTACCCTCGTCTAAGATCTTCAAATCAAAAGCCAATGACTTTCAGTGGGTCGAAAGTTCCAAAAACCAAGGTTCTCAATAAAGACAATGTTCGACCCAAAAGCAGATAAGCTATGCAATCTGGTATGACTTTTGTCCAAATCCCACGCCGATTGGAAAAGTTGTTGAAGTTAAGGCAAACGCTCTATGGTACGCAAAGATGCTTCAGGCAGTATGTCGTTAAAGTTAAATGCGCCTAGGTAGTCTCGGTTGAATCGTCTGAGCTATCAAGACACTGTCGGCATAAGGGCAAATATCTCCATCAATACATTACAGCACGGAATGAATGAGTGGGGGTGAAACGATGATGACCACCACGTGGTCCGATATCTATAGTGTAGATCCATTAAGATCCAAGTCACGCCCTCTGTATTTGACAGGGCTAGGCAACTCTAAGATGTTGCAAGAACGATGATCAATCTTATGCCAAAGCTTATGCATAGATCGCCATCTGTCTTTACAGATTGGTGCAACACCTAGATTCAAAAGTCTTCCGCGACACTTTTATCGTTTGAAGAGTAAAGCTAATGAAGCGAAGGAAGATGATTCCAAGAAAGTCGTGTTAAAGGAAGGTATGATTCAAGGAGTTCGTTTCCATCTAGGATGATACGAAGGCAAGAGGTTGATATCACCAAACGACAGCCTCTAAAGGCCAAGGTCCGTATTGTTATCATCTTTAGCAAGATGAACATGTGAGAATTAGAACAAAATTGTTATGTCTCATCAGTCACAGGTGCAAGAATTCTCTAACTTAGAGGACCAAGTTTGGAAACTGATGAAGCTTCCCAAACGTTAGAAGATGGTGGGCACCTCGGTGGATAATTTGAACGACTAAACTTAGGGAGTTCCTGAAGATCCTCGACCATGTATTAGTGCTCTTCTCTCTCAGAAGAGGAGCAAGAATCCCATAATCTGTTGTCTGTTATAAGATGTCTTCCTTGGAGTTACAAAGAATGCCAGGACTCACCCAAAGTTGCGGTACATCGCTTGCCAATAACGAAAGGTGGTCACCCAAAGAAACAACCTCCAGGCACGGTTCAGGCCAGAGTTAATCCCTGCAATAAGAGAAGTGAACAGCTCATAGATGTTGGCTATATTCGTGAAGTCAGTACCGAACTTGGATAGCAAACTATATTTTCATGTAAGGAAGACAAATGGGCTAGTTGAGGATTTGTGTTGACTTTCGTGATTTGAATCGTATGTCCAAAGATGATTCCCTCTTCCATTCACTGAAATCATGATCGATGCAACTACTGGTCATGAGGCTTTGACAGACATTTTGGATTGTACAGCTGGTCCAATCAGATTCCAAATGGCGAACTAAGACCAGAGGCAACTGCCTTCGCACTCCAAAAGGGATATTTGCTATCAAAGTCCTCCGTTTGACTAAAAATGCTGGAGCTAACATACCAACGGGCCTGCAAAAGATATTTAAGAATATGTGCACAAAATTCGTGGAATGCGATGTTGATGATTTGGTGTTAGTCTACAAGAAGAAGACCATTTGGAAGACCTCCAAAGTGGTTGAGCGATTGCGAAAATGTCAACTTAAAATGATCCCTCTAACTGTGCATTCGGCGTCACGTCTGAAAGTTTCTAGGATTCATTGTGAGACAGAGGTATTGAGATTCGCTCTACCAGATCAAATCGATCCAAGAAATGACACCACCCAAAATCTCAAGGAGCCTTAGGGGCCTCCAGGGCGCCTTGCTTGTATACGACATTCATTTCTAATCTTGCCGGAAGATGTCATCCTTATTAGTCATCTCAGAAGAAGGGTTCCCCATTTGCATGGGATGATCATGTCAAAATGCTGTCCAAAGTATCAAAAATTATTTGTCTTCTCCTCCCATGCTGGGGGCCACCCTTAAAGGGAAGCCACTTATCCCTTTATATTGCCGCACACGAACTATCATGGGGTAAAATGTGTGCCAAAAAATGAAGAGGGTAAATGACTGCGCGTATTGCCTAAGTAACCTTGGT
>PYUH01002797.1:24998-37610 GCA_016808085.1 Suaeda aralocaspica | reverse complement strand
AAAATTAGGATAACAAGAAAATCTTAACAAAAACCGGATACAATCTTGCACCATATATTTTGTAATCTAATATCTAGTCTAAATCTTAGATATTTTGAAAATCAAATCTAAGGACCATATTTCCGAAAAACTAACTCAAGTTGACCAAGTCAAACAACACGGAAACCTTTNAACTCAAGTTGACCAAGTCAAACAACACGGAAACCTTTGTTGACAACGTTGCCCAAATCTTCAAAAATCTTTCAAAAATCCCGCCATATATCTTGCTATGTTTCTCGTTGATTTTTGTTGGACTTCCGATTTCAAGAACTTCAAGAAACCTTTCAAGATTCAATCTTTATTTCAAGAAACCTTTATTTTTGTGTTTCCCATGCTTGATTCCATCAACCATGACTCATAAACTAATCAAGAAAATCACAAAACACCATATGGTAAAACCCTATCAAATGACGTGGGAAGAAAACCCATATAGCTCAACACTTCTAAACTACTAACTTATATTTGCTTGATATCTACGTGAGTAAGCTTGTACATGTCACCATGCACACGTAAAAATCCACCCTAGTCAACCCAAGAAGCCTTGTGTCTCCATAAGCCACTAACTCTCCCAAGGTTGCATCTTGTTTCCCAACTTCAATCAAACCCAAACCCTCGAAGTTTTGCTCATTGATATTCGTATCAGGAGTGGAGTTTTAATTGACAAAAATCGTGAGTTTTAGGTTTTATTTGTGAGTACCACTTAAAATCCACATCATGCAACAACTGGGAAGTGGAGTAATAGGATATTATGTATTACATGATGGATTCCTGTTTAAGGGGAACCAGTTGTGCGTGCCTAACTGTTCAATCAGGGAATTACTGTTGGGAGAGGCGCATGGAGGGGGTCTTGCAGGGTATTTTGGAATTGTTAAATCATTGAGCATGCTGCAAGAACATTTTTATTGGCCTAAGATGATTGGAGATGTAGAAGTTGTGATATCTCAGTGTGCTGTATGTCGGAAGGCCAAGGCAACATTTCATCAAGGTCTATGTAAACCATTGCCATTTCCTGATGGTCCCTGGGAAGATGTATCAATGGATTTCATTGTTGGTCTACCTAGAACTGCCTCAAATAAGGATTCTATTATGGTAGTGCTGGAGAGATTTTCGAAGATGGCACATTTCACTCCTTGCCATAAGACTGATGATGTTGTTAATGTTATAGAGCTATATTTTAGGGATTTAATACGATTGTATGGTATACCTAAAACCATTGTCAGTGACAGGGATTCAAAATTCATGAATTACTTCTGGAAATCACTGTAGAAGCTGGTTGGTACCAAATTACTTTTTAGTACTTCCTATCATCCACATATTGATGGGCAGACTGAGGTAACAAACAGAACTCTAGGGGTACTACTGCGTGGATTGGTAAGCAAAACTCAGAAAGATTGGGACTTGAAATTGGCGAATGCTAAGTTCGCTTATAAAAGATCACCTACTTATGCAACTAAACATTCACCCTTTGAAGTTGTTTATGGAATCAATCCCAGGTTGCCAATTGATTTCATTTATGTTCCTACAGGTGAGTTAGTTCATAAGACTGCTTTGGATAGTGATCAATATATGCTAAAATTGCATGCTTAGATCAGAGCAAGAATTGAGAAGGTGAATGATCAGTATAAAGTTCGTGCAAATAAGCACATGAGCCAACGTCAATACTAGGAAGGTGATTTGGTTCGATTACATCTCAGGAAGGAACGGTTTCTTAATCATAGGAAAAATAAATTGATGCCTCAGTGTGATGGACCATTCAAGATTTTGACATAAGTTGGTGATAATGCTTATCAACTTGAGCTACCAAGAGAATATGGAGTCCATGCTACTTTCAATATAGGTGATTTATCTTCATACATTCCTGATGAACAACTTCGAGGTTTGAGGTCAAACTCTTTTGAAGAAGGGGTGGATGATGCAAGTGCAAGCACCAGTGACATTTACAAGATTGACAAAGTAATAAATTTAAGTGACAAGATTAACAGTGGTGCAATCAACTTCGAAGGTGGTGATGTCAATGGCAAGGATGCAACCATAGGTGAATTAATTGCATATGGAGATATAAGCCATATGGGTGCATCAAGGGTAGGGATTTGTGTGTGTGTGGTCACATATAACTAAGTTGGCACGTATACCAAGAAAAGAAGGGTGGATTTTGGGGAACAACATGGTTTTTGCCTATGGGTTTTTTCCCACTGCATTTGCTATGGTTTTTCTCATTTTAGGCATTGAGTCCTTTATTTCTTGTGGAGTCTTGATCATCATAATTATGCTAAAATACATGGAGGATAGGTTCTTAAAGGTTTTTTTATTAAAAGATTGGATCTTGAAGCATTTCTTGAAGTTTCTTGAAGAATCTTGAAATTGCGCAAAAAATGACGAATGTTTCTTGGGCTTGTTTTTGACGATTTTTCCAAGATCTTGGGCACCAAGTATTGGCGTGATTTTTGGCTTAAGTTCTGATGATTATCTTGTTCATTAGTTAGTGAGTTAAGTTGTTAGGATATTTTCTTGATTAGATAAGTTGTTAGAGTTTGTTAAGCAAGATAAGATTAAGATGCAATGATGAGGTGGCATGCTTATCTTGTTGTGTGTGTATATGCATGAGGGACAAATTTCCCCTTGTTTAGGCGTGTGTTTTGTTGTTTTTAGTTAGAATTTTGTTGATGATTATTCCTATAAATAATCTCAACATTAGTTTGTAAATTAATTAAGTTTAATTGAATAAAAGTTTGTTTCTTTTCTTGAAACAAAGTTCTGAAAATTTTAAAGAGTTGGTGGTCAATTTCTTATAATCTTGTGAAGTTTAATTAGTGCTTTGATGGTGCTTAGGCTTTAAACAAACACTAATTTATCAACCTAAATTTAAGAATTTTTGTGCCTTGGCCTTTAGAAGTTCGAAAATTTATCTATCCTTTGTGAGTTTTCCAAATCATAAGAAAATTCACATCAATTGGTATGCTAGTTTATTGGGAATATGAGCACTTGGAATCAAGTCAATCTGATGTTCAATGTCCCTAGTGGGAGGCAATCCTGGTGGTAAATCATCTGGAAATACATTTTAAAATTCTTTCAATAATGGTTGAAGAATTTTTGGGATTACAGATGTTTCAACTTTCACATCCTTGGCCATCAGCGGGAACACTTGCTAGCAATCAGATAATTCCTTCTCCAACTCCTTAGGATTTGACAAGAACACTCCCTTCTTGTTCTCCACATTCAATTTCTTCCTATCTTGCGCCACTTTCAAAGGTTTTAAAGCAATTGGCTTGTCATTTTCCTGTTTCTTGTCATCATACTTCACAGATCGATCATATTGCCATGGTCTACCAAGCAATATATGATGTGGATTTTAAGTGGTACTCGCAAATCCAACCTAAAACTCACGTGTTGTTTATCAATTAAACTCTCCACTCCTGAATTATTTAATTGAAGGATAATTAATTAATACACTCCTGTAATTAATTAACTAGGATCTAAATCTGTTAATCACTTCTCTGACTCACAAATTTATGAAGAAAAATTCGAACAAAGTTTACTCACAAACTTGCGCAAATTTCGGAATACAATGTATTGAATTTTCAATGTGTAAAACTTAATTAATTACAAACTATTGTTGAGATTATTTATAGGTATAATCAACAACAAAATCCTAACTAAATTCTACATAAGAATCACGCATAAGCTAGGAAAATAAACCCTAATCTTGCTCAACAAACTAAAGATAAGATTGCCACATCATCATGTAACTTGCACTTTGATCTTATCTTTCCTAACAAACTCTAACTAACTAACTAATCAAGAAATTATCCTAACAACCTAACTAGATAATTAATAAACAAGATAATCATCAGAAATTATCCTAAAAATCACGAAAAAGCTTGGTGCCCAAGATTGCCAAAAATCACGCAAATTCCCGCCACAAAGAACAGTCCATTTTTGCGCAACTTTCCAAGATTCTTCAAGAAATGCTTCAAGATTCAATCTTTTAATCAAGAAACCTTCAAGAAACCATTCTTCATGTGTTTTAGCATATTTATGATGATCAAGACTCAACAAGAATTAATAATAATAATGTCCAAAATGAGAAAACCCTATCAAGTGAAATGGGAAAAAACTCATGGACCAAACCATCTTGTTCCCTGTTACCACCACTGTGATTCCATCCTGTAATTTCAGTAGTTATAGTTATTTATCACTTAACTTAACTAATGACGCACTCCACGAATGACAACAATATTAATGATCATCAAACAAATGTGTTGGCTAGGTAGCCATCACCGTTGTCAGTGCTTACCACATTATTTACCATCGTCACCCAAACCTGTGATTTATCTATAATAAAACCAATGGGATTTATCATTAGGCTAATTGTCTCATCCACTCTTGGTATTTTATCACAGATATTCAAATTCACATCAAATTACACCAAAAATCACGAAATCTTGAAGATGCCTTAGAATCACAAAAATCGTCTAAATCACGTGATACGAATATCAATGAGCAAAACTTCGAGGGTTTGGGTTTGATTGAAGTTGGAAAACAAGATGCAA
This sequence comes from Suaeda aralocaspica, assembly GCA_016808085.1. Lineage (NCBI taxonomy): Eukaryota > Viridiplantae > Streptophyta > Magnoliopsida > Caryophyllales > Amaranthaceae > Suaeda > Suaeda aralocaspica. The sequence continues at coordinate 33,021 of PYUH01002797.1, read as the reverse complement.
CCTTGGGAGAGTTAGTGGCTTATGGAGACACAAGGCTTCTTGGGTTGGCTAGGGTGAATTTTTACGTGTGCATGGTGACATGTACAAGCTTACTCACGTAGTTTTCAAGCAAGTATAAGTTAGTAGTTTAGAAATTTTGAGATATATGGGTTTTCTTCCCACGTCATTTGATAGGGTTTTACCATATGGTGTTTTGTGATTTTCTTGATTAGTTTATGAGTCATGGTTGATGGAATCAAGCATGGGAAACACAAAAATGAAGGTTTCTTGAAATAAAGATTGAATCTTGAAGAGTTTCTTGAAGTTCTTGAAATCGGAAGTCCAACAAAAATCAACGAGAAACATAGCAAGTTATATGGCGGGATTTTTGAAAGATTTTTGAAGATTTGGGCAACGTTGTCAACGCTGATTTCCGTGTTGTTTGACTTGGTCAACTTAAGTTTGTTTTTCGGAAATATGGTCCTTAGATTTGATTTTCAAAATATCTAAGATTTAGATTAGAAATCAGATTACAAAATATATGGTGCAAGATTGTATCCGGTTTTGTTAAGATTTTCTTGTTATCCAAATCTTAGTTTGTTATGCCATATATCTAAGGTAGTTAGGATATGTTTAGGATTCTCAAATATTGTGTGATATGTTTAGCTATAAATAGGATGTAAAATACATCAATAAAATTCAGATTAGCTTGATTGAAAAACACTTTGTTTTCCGGTTTTTATTGTTTCACGAAGTAAACAAAATTTTGAGGGTTTCTTGTGAGAAATTCGATTGAGTGAGTGGTGCTTTTGCTTTATCTCACGTGAGGATAGTTCTTAGGATTTGAGGGTGCTTTGCTTTAATCAAATTCTACCAATTATTCGCCTTAGAAGTTCAGATTTGTGGTGCGTGGCTTTATCAAATTTGAAGTCTAAGTTTCCTTGTGTGAGTGGCGTTTGTCTATAACAAAATTCACATCACGTGGTTTGGTTAGTATGACACAAAAAGATTGGGATTTGAAGCTTGCTCATGCTGAATTTGCTTACAATAGGTCACCTACTTATGCTACTAAACACTCACCTTTCGAGATTGTCTATGGAATCAACCCTAAGTTACCAATTGATTTTGTAAGTATTCCTAAAGGGGAGTTGGTACACAAGGATGCCAAGACTAAGGTTGAGTACATGCAAAAACTTCACGCGAAAGAGAAGGCGTCTAGAATAATGAGATGTCACATGAATACCTAACAAAGAGGCTTTATCTCTACGAAATAGAGAAACCCAGCATAATCATCGAACATGGTCTACAAACAAGGAAGGGATTGGTTTTGTACACCTTGAGGAAGGAAAGATTTCCAAATCAAAGGAAGAATAAAACTATCTGCCTCTTTGTGATGGTACCTATCAAAATCAATAAGTAAGTGATGGGGATACATGGCGTATAACTATTGAGAATACCATGAGAATATGTGAGTCCATGCTACTTTCACAAATTGGTGAGTTTAGCTCTTATGTTCTTAGATCACTTCGGAGGTTTTATGACAAACTCTTTTAGAAAGGAGGATGATTACGAATATCATGCAGCAAAACTTCTGAAGGGTTTGGGTATTGACGGAAGTGGAAAACAAGATTGCAACTTGGGAGAGTAGTTGTCATTATGAAGATCACAAGGCTTCTGGGTTGGCTAGGGTGAATTTTTACGTGTGCCATGGTGACTATGGTACAAGCTACTCATCCGTTAGTTTCAAAATGCAAGTATAATTAGTAGTTTAGAAATGTCGATGCTATATGGGTTATCTTTTCCCCACGTACATTTGATGTGGTTTGCTACCATATGTAGTGTTGTGTTTTCTTGATTAGTTATATATGAGTCATGGTTTATGGAAGTCAAGCATGGGAAACAGACAAACGAATCGTTATCTTGAAATAAAGATTGAATCTCGAAGAGTTTCTCTATGAATTTCTTTGCAAATCGATACTAACCCAAAAATCCAACTGAGAAACATAACGAAGTTATATGGCGGATTTTTGAAAGAGTTTGAATTTGTGGGCAAACGTTGTCAACGCTGATTTCCCGTTGTTGGTTTGACTTGGTCGAACTAATTTGTTTTTTGCGGATATGGTCCTTAGATTATTTTCAAATATCTAAGATTTAGACTAGAAATCAGATTGACAAAATATATGGTTCAATTAATTGTTCCGGTTTTTTTTTAAGATTTCTTGTTATCCTAAGTCTAGTTTGTTATAATACCTATATATCTATAGGTATTAGGAGATGTGTTTATGGGCATCGCTCAAATATGTGTGTATGTTTAGCTATAAATAGGATGTAAAATACATCAATAAATTCAGATTAGAGTGATTAACACAAGTTGTTCCGGTTTTTATTGTTTCACGAGTAAACAAATTTTTGAGAGATTCTATTCTTGTGAGGAATTCTGTTTAAGTTGATGTTGTCTTTGTGCTTTTATATCTCACGGGAGGATATTCTTGGAATTTGGAGGGTGCTTGCTTTATCAAATTTACTAATTATTCGCCTTAGAAGTTCTATTTGTGTGCGTGGCTTTATCAAATTTGAAGTCTAAGTTTCCGCATGTGTGATGGCGTTTGTCTATAAAAAATTCACCATCACGTGGTTTGTTAGTAAGACCAAAAAGATTGGGATTTGAAGCTTCTCATGCTGAATTGCTTACAATAGGTCACCTACTTATGCTACTAAAACCCCTCCCACTTTCGAGATTGTCTATGAATCAACCCTAAGTTCCAATTGATTTGTAAGTATTCCTAAAGGGGAGTGGTACACAGGATGCCAAGACTGGTTGAGTTACATGCAAAAACTTCACTGCAGAAGTAAGGGCTAGAATTGAGAAGGTCAATGATATCTACACAGGCACGAGCAAACAAACTAAATCACAAACATGGTTTACAAGGAAGGGGATTGGTTTGGTTACACTTGAGGAAGAAAAGTTTGCCAATCAAAGAAGAATAAACTTATGCCTCGTTGTGATGGACCATCAAAATCATAGTAACGGTGGGGATATGCTTATTAAATTGGAATACCAGAGAATATGGAGTCCATGCTACTTTCAACATTGGTGATTTAGCTCCTTATGTTCCTGATGATCAACTTCGAGTTTGAGGACAACTCTTTTGAAGAAGAGGGGATATACGAATATCATGAGCAAACTTCGAGGGTTTGGGTTGATTGAAGTGGAAAACAAGATGCACACCTTGGGAGAGTTAGTGGCTTATGGAGACACAAGGCTTCTTGTGTTGGCTAGGGTGAATTTTTTCGTGTCATGGTGACATGTACAAGCTTATCACGTAGTTTCAAGCAAGTATAAGTAGTAGTTTAGAAATGTGAGCTATATGGGTTTTCCTTCCCACTATCATTTGATAGGGTTTACCATATGGTGTTTTGTGATTTTCTTGATTAGTTTTGAGTCATGGTGATGGAATCAAGCATGGGAAACACAAAATGAAGGTTCTGAAATAAATTGAATCTTGAAAGTTTCTTGAAGTTCTTGAAATCGGAATGCTAAACAAAATCAACGAGAAACATAGCAAGTTATATGGCGGGATTTTGAAAGATTTTTGAAGATTTGGGCAACGTTGTCAACGCTGATTTCGTGTTGTTTGACTTGGTCACTAATTTTGTTTTTCGGAAATATGGTCCTTAGATTTGATTTTCAAAATATCTAAGATTTAGACTAAAATCAGTTTTACAAAATATATGGTGCAAGATTTATCCGTTTTTGTTAGATTTTCTTGTTATCCTAATCTTAGTTTGTTATACCATATATCTAAGTATGTTAGGATTGTTTAGGATTCTCAAATTTTGTGATATGTTTAGCATAAATAGGATGTAAAATACATCAATAAAATTCAGATTAGAGTGATTAACACAATTGTTTCCGGTTTTATTGTTTCAACGTAAACAAATTTTGAGAGAATTTCTTGTGAGGAATCGTTTAAGTGAGTGGCTTGTGCTTATCTCACGTGAGATAGTTCTTAGGATTTGAGGGTGCTTTGCTTTAATCAATTCTATCAATATTCGCCTGAAGTTCAGATTTGTGGTGCGTGGCTTTTATCAAATTTGAAGTCTAAGTTTACCTGTGTGAGTGGCGTTTTGTCTAAACAAATTCACATCATCACGCCATAATGCTTTGTCGATTTTGCGTAAATTTCAACAATTCAAAGAACTTCAAGAAATGCTTTAAGATTCAATCTTTAATCAATAAACCTTCATGAAACCATTCTCCATGTTTTTAGCATCTTATGATGATACAGACTCCACAAGAACTAATAATAATGTACAAAAGAAAACCCTATCAATTAAATGGGAAAAACTCATGGACCAACCAACTTGTCCCTGTAACCACCACTGTGATCCTACTTGTGATTGCATTAATTATAGTTTACTATCACTTAACTTAACTAATGGCTCACTCCACTAGTGACAAAGTATTAATGATGATCACATCCATAGTGTTGGCTGGGAAGCCACCACCATCACAAGAATTTACAGTGTCAACCATATCCTAGTCACCCATACATGTGATTTACCTTCACAAAACTAATGGGATTTTATTAGGCTAATTGGGCTCATCCATGTGGTGTATCATAGGATATTCTCACTTGTACTCAAATTCACATCATTTCTCCCTGGTTGAAAAGAATTTGTTCTTCAAATCCACGTATCCCAACATGGAATAAGTGCATCACCACTTGTGCATGATACGAATGATCAATGAGCAAAACTTCAGGGTTTGGTTTGATTGAAGTTGGGAAACAAGATGCAACCTTGGGAGAGTTAGTGGCTTATGGAGACACAAGGCTTCTTGGGTGACTAGGGTGGATTTTTACGTGTGCATGGGGTGACATGTACAAGCTTACTCACGTAGATATCAAGCAAATATAAGTTAGTAGTTAGAAGTGTTGAGCTATATGGGTTTTCTTCCCAGTCATTTGATAGGGTTTTACCATATGGTGTTGTGATTTCTTATTTTTATGAGTCATGGTTGATGGAATCAAGCATGGGAAACACAAAAATAAAGGTTTCTTGAATAAAGATGAATCTTGAAAGGTTTCTTGAAGTCTTGAAATGGAAGTCCAACAAAATCACGAGAAACATAGCAAGATATATGGCGAGATTTTGAAAGATTTTTGAAGATTTGGGCAACGGTTGTCAACAAAGGTTTCCGTGTTGTTTGACTTGGTCAATTGAGTTAGTTTTTCGGAAAATGTCCTTAGATTGATTCTCAAAAATATCTAAGATTTAGACTAGAAATTAGATTACAAATATATGGTGCAAGATGGTCTCCGGTTTTTGTTAATTTTTCTTGTATCCTAATTTTAGTTTGTTATACCATATATCTAAGGTAGTTAGGATATGTTAGGATTCTCCACATATTGTGTGATATGTTTGCTATAATAGGATGTGAATACATCAATAAAATTCAGATTAGAGTGATTAAAACACAAGTTGTTTCCGGTTTTTATGTTTCACCGAAGTAAACAATTTTTTGAGAGAATTCTTGTGAGGAATTCGTTTAAGTGAGTGGTGCTGTTGTGCTTATCTCACGTGAGGATAGTTTAGGATTTGAGGGTGCTTTGCTTAATCAATTCTACTAATTATGCCTAGAAGTTCAGATTTGTGGTGCGTGGCTTTATCAATTTGAAGTCTAACTTTCCTTTGTGAGAGTGGCGTTGTCTATAACAAAATTCACATCAACTTTGGTGCTTTCATTGAGAGATTCGTTCAATCTCAAGTGTTCAATATCAATTATCATGGCTCAAGAGGTGGAGACGAAAACATCCACAAGGATTCACGAAGGTTTGAGCTTGGCTCAAGCAAAAGAGCTACGTATGCAAGGGGAGATGACGAGTAAAGGCTCGTTTAGATGAAGTCCTAACTATCATGGCTTCTACCAAGAAAACTCCTACTAAATCTAAACAAGAGGATGGCTCTATCATCAAGTTCAAGTGAGCAAGAAAGTGTGAGGAGTGTACGTAAACCAAAAAAGGGATACTCATTCAAGTTCTAGTGACGATGAGGAACCAAGATCAAGGCACAAACGCAAGGAAGATGAGGGATGATGATCGAAATCTTAAACTCGAAATCTGATTTATGGAGGTATGGATCCTGAAACATTTCTAGTGGATTCGTAGAGTTTAAAGGATTTTTCGTTACAAAGGAATATGATGATCATAAGTCCTATAAGTTGCGAATTAAAACTCACTTCCTATGAAGTTATGGCTTGAGGGGTTACAAGAAAGAGAAGGAGGAGGGTAGATCAAAATCTCTTCATGGTATAAATTAAAAAGGGAGATGAGAACGTTTGTTCCTCAAGATTTCGAGCAAAATAATTTCATCAAGATGCATACATTAAAACAAGATAGAAAAACGGTTTGATGAATACATTGTGGAGTTCGAAAAATGATTATGGTTTGTGATTTGGAAGAGAAAGAAGACCCCAAAGTGGCTCGTTGTGGCTGGTCTAAGTGACACATAAGGGAGAAAGTCGAATTACAACCTTATTGGACCTTTGATGAAGTTGTAGAGTGGCGAAAGCAGGGTTGACAAGTTTGCGTAAGCCAAGACATACTCAAAACTTATGACCCTAAGGAAAGACGTGATACTTTTCCCTCAAAAACCAAACTTGGATAAGGTTATTAAACCACCCTTCATCAAGGAAAGGAGTTCAACTTCAAAACCCCAAAGTAGTGATTCAACGCATTGTTTGTTTCAAGTGTAAGGCAAGGTTCCATTCAAAAGATTGTCCTCATGCAGGGCACACAAACTCGAAATTGGTAGATGGGGAAAGCCTTGAAGAGAGGGAGGAGATGTATGGGGATGAGGGAGAGGAAGGAGTATGCCAACTGAAAATATGGAGGAAGAAAACGGAGGAAGTCCAACCATAGAAACACAAAAGCGAAGCCAATCCTTGGTGTTACGTAGGGTATATAAAATCCCAATGCACACTTTGGAGAGTCAAGAGGACAAAATTTTTCTCACAAGGGTGTAATGTTCAAGGCATCTTTGTATGTGACTCATTAGATACTGGAATGTTTCCACAAATGTAGTATCTACAGTTGTTGGTGAAAAACTCGCAATTCCTAAAGTACATATCCTCAACCTATACAAGCTACATTGGCTTAGCAACACAAGCGATGTGAGTAAACAAACCAAGCTTTGATTGCGTTTAAAATTGGATAAATTTGAGGATCAGTGCTTTGTGATGTTTGTCCTATGGATGCTTGTCATAATATATGGGTAGACCCTGGCAATATGACCGTTTTGTGAAGTTTAATGGGAGAACAAATGTCTATATTGTGTGCAAAGAACCTAATGAGAAATCATATGCATTGAAACCTTGATGATTTCTAAACCTAAAACAAGCATGGGTAACTCTAAAGGTGTTTGTTGGTGGGTGGAAAGGAATTAGAAAGGAGTGAAAACAAGTCTATGTCCTATATGTTGTAGCCAAGGAGGTACAAGATGAAGCCCCAGAGATCTCCTAGGGTTTTGCATCCTTTGTTGAATGGTTTTCAGATGATGGTTTCCTAATGAGTTGCCACCAGGGTTACCACCAATACGTGGAATTGAACACAAATTGATCTTATTCCTGGGTCTCAAATCCTAACAAGCCTGCATATGATGTAATCCAGAAGAGACAAAGGAGATACAAAGGCAAATTGAGGATATTAATGGAGAGGGGTACGTGAGAGAGAGCATAGGCATGTGCTGTGCCTACATTAATAGTACCTCAAGAAAGATGGGACCTTGGAGAATGTGTATGATTCAAGGGCAGTTAACAAATAATAACCGTTCAAGTATAGGTTTCCTATACCTAGTTGGATGATTTGCTAGATGAATCTACATGTTCTCAATTTTCAAAAATGATTTAAGGAGTGGGTATCATCAGGATTCGAATGAAGGAAGGTGATGAGTGGAAAACAGGTTTTAAAACAAAGCTAAGGCTTGATGAATGGTTAGTCACAATAGTGCGCTTGGATTGAGTGTATCAACTAATATCACCGGT
>PYUH01002797.1:0-24973 GCA_016808085.1 Suaeda aralocaspica | reverse complement strand
TTACAAATGTCGAGCTATATGGGTTTTCTTCCCACGTCATTTGATAGGGTTTTACCATATGGTGTTTTGTGATTTTCTTGATTAGTTTATGAGTCAAGGTTGATGGAATCAAGCATGAGAAACACAAAAATGGAGGTTTCTTGAAATAAAGATTGAATCTTGAAGAGTTTCTTGAAGTTCTTGAAATCGGAAGTCCAACAAAAATCAACGAGAATCAACGCAATGCATATGGCGGGATTTTTGAAAGATTTTTGAAGTTGTGGGCAACGTTGTCAACGCGGGATTTTGTGTTGTTTGACTTGGTCAACCTAGGGTTGTTATTCGGAAATATGGTGGCTAGATTTGATTTGCAAAATATCTAAGATTTAGACTAGAAATCAGATTACAAAATATATGGTGCAAGATATGTATCCGGTTTTGATAAGATTTTCTTGTTATCCTAATCTTAGTTTGTTATACCATATATCTAAGGTAGTTAGGATATGTTTAGATTTCTGAAATATTGTGTGATATGTTTAGCCTATAAATAGGATGTAAAATACATCAATAAAATTCAGATTTGAGAGATTAAACACAAAGTGTTTCCGGTTTTCTTTTGTTTCACGAAGTAAACAATTTTTGAGAGTTTCTTGTGAGAAATTCGAATTGAGTGAGTGGTGTTTTGCTTTATCTCACGTGAGGATAGTTCTTAGGATTTGAGGGTGCTTTGCTTTAATCAAATTCTACTAATTATTCGCCTTAGAAGTTCAGATTTGTGGTGCGTAGCTTTATCAAATTTGAAGTCTAAGTTTCTTTGTGTGAGTGGCGTTTGTCTATAACAAAATTCACATCAACTTTTGGTGCTCTCGTTGAGAGATTCATTCAATCTCAAGTGTTCAATATCAATTATCATGGCTCAAGAAGGTGGAGACGAAAATCCACAAGGATTCACGAAGGGTTTGAGCTTGGCTCAAGCAAAAGAGCTACGTATGCAAGGGGAGATTGACGAGTTAAAGGCTCGTTTAGATGAAGTCCTAACCATCATGGCTTCTACCAAGAAAACTCCTACTAAATCTAAACAAGAGGAGGGCTCATCATCAAGTGAAAGTGAGCAAGAAAGTGTGAGGAGTGTACGTAAACCAAAAAAGGGATACTCATCAAGTTCTAGTGACGATGAGGAACCAAGATCAAGGCACAAACATAAGGGAAAGATGAGGGATGATGATCGAAATCTTAAACTCGAAATTCCTGAGTTTAATGGAGGTATGGATCCTGAAAAATTTCTAGATTGGATTCGTAGGGTTGAGAGGATTTTTCGTTACAAAGAATATGATGATCATAAGTCTTATAAATTGGCGGAATTAAAACTCACTTCCTATGCAAGTTTATGGCTTGAGGGTTTACAAAGAAAGAGAAGGAAAGAAGGTAGATCAAAAATATCTTCATGGTCTAAATTAAAAAAGGAGATGAGGAAACGTTTTGTTCCTCAAGATTTCGAGCAAAACAATTTCATCAAGATGCATACATTAAAACAAGATAGAAAAACGGTTGATGAATACATTGTGGAGTTTGAAAAATTGATCATGATTTGTGATTTAGAAGAGAAGGAGGACCACAAAGTGGCTCGTTTTGTGGCTGGTCTAGATGAAAATATAAGGGAGAAGGTCGAATTACAACCTTATTGGACCTTTGATGAAGTTTGTAGAGTGGCAGCAAGGGTTGAGAAACAAGTTGCACGCAAAACAAAGACATACTTCAAAACCTATGATTCTAAAGAAAAGCGTGATACTTTTCCTCAAAAACCAAACTTTGATAAGGTTACTAAACCACCCTTCATCAAGGATAAGAGTTCAACTTCAAAGCCCCAAAGTAGTGATTCACGCATTGTTTGTTTCAAGTGTAAAGGGCAAGGTCACATTCAAAGAGATTGTCCTCATGCTAGGGTCACAACAACTCGAAATTGGGTAGATGGGGAAAGCCTTGAAGAAGAGGAGGAGATGTATGGGGATGAGGGAGAGGAAGAGTATGCCAATTATGAAAATATGGAGGAAGAAACGGAGGAAGTCCAACCAGAAACACAAGGCCAATCCTTGGTGTTACGTAGGGTATTACAATCTCAAAGTGCACAACCTTTGGAGAGTCAAAGGGATAAAATTTTTCTCACAAGGTGTAATGTTCAAGGCAAGCTTTGTGATGTAATCATAGATACTGGAAGTTGCACAAATGTAGTATCTACGTTGTTGGTGGAAAAGCTCGCAATTCCTACAAAGATACATCCTCAACCATACAAGCTACATTGGCTTAGCAACACAAGCGATGTTAAGGTAAACAAACAAGCCTTGATTGCGTTTAAAATTGGTAAATTTGAGGATCAAGTACTTTGTGATGTTTGTCCTATGGATGCTTGTCATATATTATTGGGTAGACCTTGGCAATATGACCGTTTTGTGAAGTTTAATGGAAGAACAAATGTCTATATTGTGCGCAAGAACCCTAATGAAAAATCATATGCATTAAAACCCTTGATGATTTCTAAACCTAAAACAAGCATGGGTAATTCTAAAGGTGTTTTGTTGGTGGGTGGAAAGGAGTTAGAAAGGGAGTTGAAAACAAGTTCTATGTCTTATATGTTGTTAGCCAAAGAGGTACAAGATGAAGCCCCAGAGATTCCTAGGGTTTTGCATCCTATGTTGAATGAGTTTTCAGATGTGTTTCCTAATGAGTTGCCACCAGGATTACCACCCATACGTGGAATTGAACATCAAATTGATCTTATTCCTGGGTCTCAAATTCCTAACAAGCCTGCATATAGATGTAATCCAGAGGAGACAAAGGAGATACAAAGGCAAATTGAGGAATTAATGGAGAGGGGGTACGTGAGAGAGAGCATGAGTCCATGTGCTGTGCCTACATTAATAGTACCTAAGAAGGATGGGACTTGGAGAATGTGTATTGATTCAAGGGCAGTTAACAATATAACCGTCAAGTATAGGTTTCCTATACCTAGATTGGATGATTTGCTAGATGAATTACATGGTTCTCAATTATTTTCAAAAATTGATTTAAGGAGTGGATATCATCAGATTCGAATGAAGGAAGGTGATGAATGGAAAACAGGTTTTAAAACAAAGCTAGGGCTTTATGAATGGTTAGTCATGCCTTTTGGGTTAACTAATGCACCTAGTACGTTTATGAGGTTGATGAATGAGGTCTTAAAGCCATACATTGGTAAGTTTGTAGTGGTATATTTAGATGATATTTTGGTGTATAGCAAGAGTGTTAATGATCATCTAAGCCATCTAAGGAGTGTGTTTGGGACATTACGAGAACAAAAGCTCTATGCTAAGCTCGAAAAGTGTTATTTCATGGTACCAAGTGTGACGTTTTTGGGGTATATTGTGTCCAAAGATGGGGTTTCTGTTGATCCATCTAAAGTGGAAGCTATAAAATCATGGCCAACACCAAAGAACGTGACTGAAGTACGTGCTTTTCATGGGTTAGCCTCGTTCTATAGGAGGTTTGTGAAGAATTTTTCATCTGTTGTTGCTCCTATAACCGAATGCATTAAGAAGGATAAGCCTAAGTTTGAGTGGACTAAGGGGGCACAAGAAGCTTTTGAATTGATTAAGAAGTTGCTTTGTAACACACCCATACTAGCCTTACCAGATTTCTCTAAACCATTTGAAGTAGAGACGGATGCAAGTGGGGTTGGAATTGGTGCTGTTCTAGTCCAAGGGAAGAGGCCAATTGCTTACTTTAGTGAGAAATTGAATGGTGCTAAACTGAACTATTCTACATATGACAAGGAGTTCTATGCCATTATTAGAGCTTTGGATCATTGGAGTCACTATTTAAGGCCTAATCACTTCATATTACATTCTGATCATGAAGCTTTGAAGCACATTAATGGTCAACAAAAATTGAATCCAAGACATGCTAAATGGGTTGAATTTTTGCAATCTTTTCACTTCTCTTCAAAGTACAAAACGGGGAAGTCTAATGTTGTTGCTGATGCTTTGTCAAGAAGGTATACTTTGCTTGGTGTTTTGAACTTTAAGTTGCTTGGATTAGAGTTGATAACACAATTTTACGAGCAAGATGGTGATTTTGGACCAATAATGGCGCAACTTTCAAAGGGTTCTATGAGTTCCTATGTGCTACATGATGGGTTTTTGTTTAAAGGTAATCTATTGTGCATACCTAAGTGTTCTATACGTGAGTTGCTAGTAAGGGAGGCTCATGGAGGAGGTATTGCTGGACATTTTGGCATTACAAAGACACTAACCATGTTGCAAGAACATTTTTATTGGCCAAAGATGATTGTTGATGTTGAGGCCATAATTGCTCAATGTGCTACTTGTCAAAAGGCAAAGGCAGCCTTTCATCAAGGTTTTTATACTCCATTGCCAGTGCCAGAGGGACCTTGGGAGGATGTTTCTATGGATTTCATTGTAGGGTTACCAAGGACAGCAAGGGGAAAAGATGCTATTATGGTAGTGGTTGATAGATTTTCAAAGATGGCTCATTTTACACCATGTCACAAGACAGATGATGCTATGAATGTGGCTGACTTATACTTTAAAGACATCATAAGGTTACATGGGGTTCCAAAGACTATTGTAAGTGATAGAGACACAAAATTCATGAGCTACTTTTGGAAGTCACTTTGGAGGTTAATAGGCACGAAACTTTTGTTTAGCACATCTTATCATCCTCAAACAGATGGGCAAACAGAAGTCACTAATCGAACACTAGGGGTTTTGTTGCGTGGTTTGGTTAGTAAGACACAAAAAGATTGGGATTTGAAGCTTGCTCATGCTGAATTTGCTTATAATAGGTCACCTACTTATGCTACTAAGCACTCACCTTTCGAGATTGTCTATGGAGTTAATCCTAAGTTACCAATTGATTTTGTAAGTATTCCTAAAGGGGAGTTGGTACACAAAGATGCCAAGACTAAGGTTGAGTATATGCAAAAACTTCATGCAGAAGTAAGGGCTCGAATTGAGAAGGTTAATGATATTTACAAGGCACGAGCAAACAAACATAAATCACAACATGTCTACAAAGAAGGGGATTTGGTTTGGTTACACTTGAGGAAGGAAAGATTTCCAAATCAAAGGAAGAATAAACTTATGCCTCGTTGTGATGGACCGTTCAAGATCATAAGTAAAGTGGGGGATAATGCTTATAAATTGGAATTACCAGGAGAATATGGAGTCCATGCTACTTTCAACATTGGTGATTTAGCTCCTTATGTTCCTGATGACCAACTTCGAGGTTTGAGGACAAACTCTTTTGAAGAAGAGGAGGATGATACGCATATCAATGAGCAAAACTTCGAGGGTTTGGGTTTGATTGAAGGTGGAAAACAAGAAGCAACCTTGGGGGAGTTAGTGGCTTATGGAGACACAAGGCTTCTTGGGTTGGCTAGGGTGGATTTCTACGTGTGCATGGTGACATGCACAAGCTTATTCACGTAAATGTAAAGCAAGTATAGTTAGTAGTTTAGAAGTGTTGAGCTATATGGGTTTTCTTCCCACGTCATTTGATAGGGTTTTACCATATGGTGTTTTGTTATTTTCTTGATTAGTTTATGAGTCAAGGTTGATGGAATCAAGCATGAGAAACACAAAAATGGAGGTTTCTTGAAATAAAGATTGAATCTTGAAGAGTTTCTTGAAGTTCTTGAAATCGGAAGTCCAACAAAAATCAACGAGAATCAACGCAATGCATATGGCGGGATTTTTGAAAGATTTTTGAAGTTGTGGGCAACGTTGTCAACGCGGGATTTTGTGTTGTTTGACTTGGTCAACCTAGGGTTGTTATTCGGATATATGGTGGCTAGATTTGATTTGCAAAATATCTAAGATTTAGACTAGAAATCAGATTACAAAATATATGGTGCAAGATATGTATCCGGTTTTGTTAAGATTTTCTTGTTATCCTAATCTTAGTTTGTTATACCATATATCTAAGGTAGTTAGGATATGTTTAGATTTCTGAAATATTGTGTGATATGTTTAGCCTATAAATAGGATGTAAAATACATCAATAAAATTCAGATTTGAGAGATTAAACACAAAGTGTTTCCGGTTTTCTTTTGTTTCACGAAGTAAACAAATTTTGAGAGTTTCTTGTGAGAAATTCGATTGAGTGAGTGGTGCTTTTGCTTTATCTCACGTGAGGATAGTTCTTAGGATTTGAGGGTGCTTTGCTTTAATCAAATTCTACTAATTATTCGCCTTAGAAGTTCAGATTTGTGGTGCGTAGCTTTATCAAATTTGAAGTCTAAGTTTCTTTGTGTGAGTGGCGTTTGTCTATAACAAAATTCACATCAACTTTTGGTGCTCTCGTTGAGAGATTCATTCAATCTCAAGTGTTCAATATCAATTATCATGGCTCAAGAAGGTGGAGACGAAAATCCACAAGGATTCACGAAGGGTTTGAGCTTGGCTCAAGCAAAAGAGCTACGTATGCAAGGGGAGATTGACGAGTTAAAGGCTCGTTTAGATGAAGTCCTAACCATCATGGCTTCTACCAAAAAAACTCCTACTAAATCTAAACAAGAGGAGGGCTCATCATCAAGTGAAAGTGAGCAAGAAAGTGTGAGGAGTGTACGTAAACCAAAAAAGGGATACTCATCAAGTTCTAGTGACGATGAGGAACCAAGATCAAGGCACAAACATAAGGGAAAGATGAGGGATGATGATCGAAATCTTAAACTCGAAATTCCTGAGTTTAATGGAGGTATGGATCCTGAAAAATTTCTAGATTGGATTCGTAGGGTTGAGAGGATTTTTCGTTACAAAGAATATGATGATCATAAGTCCTATAAATTGGCGGAATTAAAACTCACTTCCTATGCAAGTTTATGGCTTGAGGGTTTACAAAGAAAGAGAAGGAAAGAAGGTAGATCAAAAATATCTTCATGGTCTAAATTGAAAAAGGAGATGAGGAAACGTTTTGTTCCTCAAGATTTCGAGCAAAACAATTTCATCAAGATGCATACATTAAAACAAGATAGAAAAACGGTTGATGAATACATTGTGGAGTTTGAAAAATTGATCATGATTTGTGATTTAGAAGAGAAGGAGGACCACAAAGTGGCTCGTTTTGTGGCTGGTCTAGATGAAAATATAAGGGAGAAGGTCGAATTACAACCTTATTGGACCTTTGATGAAGTTTGTAGAGTGGCAGCAAGGGTTGAGAAACAAGTTGCACGCAAACCAAAGACATACTTCAAAACCTATGATTCTAAAGAAAAGCGTGATACTTTTCCTCAAAAACCAAACTTTGATAAGGTTACTAAACCACCCTTCATCAAGGATAAGAGTTCAACTTCAAAGCCCCAAAGTAGTGATTCACGCATTGTTTGTTTCAAGTGTAAAGGGCAAGGTCACATTCAAAGAGATTGTCCTCATGCTAGGGTCACAACAACTCGAAATTGGGTAGATGGGGAAAGCCTTGAAGAAGAGGAGGAGATGTATGGGGATGAGGGAGAGGAAGAGTATGCCAATTATGAAAATATGGAGGAAGAAACGGAGGAAGTCCAACCAGAAACACAAGGCCAATCCTTAGTGTTACGTAGGGTATTACAATCTCAAAGTGCACAACCTTTGGAGAGTCAAAGGGATAAAATTTTTCTCACAAGGTGTAATGTTCAAGGCAAGCTTTGTGATGTAATCATAGATACTGGAAGTTGCACAAATGTAGTATCTACGTTGTTGGTGGAAAAGCTCGCAATTCCTACAAAGATACATCCTCAACCATACAAGCTACATTGGCTTAGCAACACAAGCGATGTTAAGGTAAACAAACAAGCCTTGATTGCGTTTAAAATTGGTAAATTTGAGGATCAAGTACTTTGTGATGTTTGTCCTATGGATGCTTGTCATATATTATTGGGTAGACCTTGGCAATATGACCGTTTTGTGAAGTTTAATGGAAGAACAAATGTCTATATTGTGCGCAAGAACCCTAATGAAAAATCATATGCATTAAAACCCTTGATGATTTCTAAACCTAAAACAAGCATGGGTAATTCTAAAGGTGTTTTGTTGGTGGGTGGAAAGGAGTTAGAAAGGGAGTTGAAAACAAGTTCTATGTCTTATATGTTGTTAGCCAAAGAGGTACAAGATGAAGCCCCAGAGATTCCTAGGGTTTTGCATCCTATGTTGAATGAGTTTTCAGATGTGTTTCCTAATGAGTTGCCACCAGGATTACCACCCATACGTGGAATTGAACATCAAATTGATCTTATTCCTGGGTCTCAAATTCCTAACAAGCCTGCATATAGATGTAATCCAGAGGAGACAAAGGAGATACAAAGGCAAATTGAGGAATTAATGGAGAGGGGGTACGTGAGAGAGAGCATGAGTCCATGTGCTGTGCCTACATTAATAGTACCTAAGAAGGATGGGACTTGGAGAATGTGTATTGATTCAAGGGCAGTTAACAATATAACCGTCAAGTATAGGTTTCCTATACCTAGATTGGATGATTTGCTAGATGAATTACATGGTTCTCAATTATTTTCAAAAATTGATTTAAGGAGTGGATATCATCAGATTCGAATGAAGGAAGGTGATGAATGGAAAACAGGTTTTAAAACAAAGCTAGGGCTTTATGAATGGTTAGTCATGCCTTTTGGGTTAACTAATGCACCTAGTACGTTTATGAGGTTGATGAATGAGGTCTTAAAGCCATACATTGGTAAGTTTGTAGTGGTATATTTAGATGATATTTTGGTGTATAGCAAGAGTGTAAATGATCATCTAAGCCATCTAAGGAGTGTGTTTGGGACATTACGAGAACAAAAGCTCTATGCTAAGCTCGAAAAGTGTTATTTCATGGTACCAAGTGTGACGTTTTTGGGGTATATTGTGTCCAAAGATGGGGTTTCTGTTGATCCATCTAAAGTGGAAGCTATAAAATCATGGCCAACACCAAAGAACGTGACTGAAGTACGTGCTTTTCATGGGTTAGCCTCGTTCTATAGGAGGTTTGTGAAGAATTTTTCATCTGTTGTTGCTCCTATAACCGAATGCATTAAGAAGGATAAGCCTAAGTTTGAGTGGACTAAGGGGGCACAAGAAGCTTTTGAATTGATTAAGAAGTTGCTTTGTAACACGCCTATACTAGCCTTACCAGATTTCTCTAAACCATTTGAAGTAGAGACGGATGCAAGTGGGGTTGGAATTGGTGCTGTTCTAGTCCAAGGGAAGAGGCCAATTGCTTACTTTAGTGAGAAGTTGAATGGTGCTAAACTGAACTATTCTACATATGACAAGGAGTTCTATGCCATTATTAGAGCTTTGGATCATTGGAGTCATTATTTAAGACCTAACCACTTCATATTACATTCTGATCATGAAGCTTTGAAGCACATTAATGGTCAACAAAAATTGAATCCAAGACATGCTAAATGGGTTGAATTTTTGCAATCTTTTCACTTCTCTTCAAAGTACAAAACGGGGAAGTCTAATGTTGTTGCTGATGCTTTGTCAAGAAGGTATACTTTGCTTGGTGTTTTGAACTTTAAGTTGCTTGGATTAGAGTTGATAACACAATTTTACGAGCAAGATGGTGATTTTGGACCAATAATGGCGCAACTTTCAAAGGGTTCTATGAGTTCCTATGTGCTACATGATGGGTTTTTGTTTAAAGGTAATCTATTGTGCATACCTAAGTGTTCTATACGTGAGTTGCTAGTAAGGGAGGCTCATGGAGGAGGTATTGCTGGACATTTTGGCATTACAAAGACACTAACCATGTTGCAAGAACATTTTTATTGGCCAAAGATGATTGTTGATGTTGAGGCCATAATTGCTCAATGTGCTACTTGTCAAAAGGCAAAAGCAGCCTTTCATCAAGGTTTTTATACTCCATTGCCAGTGCCAGAGGGACCTTGGGAGGATGTTTCTATGGATTTCATTGTAGGGTTACCAAGGACAGCAAGGGGAAAAGATGCTATTATGGTAGTGGTTGATAGATTTTCAAAGATGGCTCATTTTACACCATGTCACAAGACAGATGATGCTATGAATGTGGCTGATTTATACTTTAAAGACATCATAAGGTTACATGGGGTTCCAAAGACTATTGTAAGTGATAGAGACACAAAATTCATGAGCTACTTTTGGAAGTCACTTTGGAGGTTAATAGGCACGAAACTTTTGTTTAGCACATCTTATCATCCTCAAACAGATGGGCAAACAGAAGTCACTAATCGAACACTAGGGGTTTTGTTGCGTGGTTTGGTTAGTAAGACACAAAAAGATTGGGATTTGAAGCTTGCTCATGCTGAATTTGCTTATAATAGGTCACCTACTTATGCTACTAAGCACTCACCTTTCGAGATTGTCTATGGAGTCAATCCTAAGTTACCAATTGATTTTGTAAGTATTCCTAAAGGGGAGTTGGTACACAAAGATGCCAAGACTAAGGTTGAGTATATGCAAAAACTTCATGCAGAAGTAAGGGCTCGAATTGAGAAGGTTAATGATATTTACAAGGCACGAGCAAACAAACATAAATCACAACATGTCTACAAAGAAGGGGATTTGGTTTGGTTACACTTGAGGAAGGAAAGATTTCCAAATCAAAGGAAGAATAAACTTATGCCTCGTTGTGATGGACCGTTCAAGATCATAAGTAAAGTGGGGGATAATGCTTATAAATTGGAATTACCAGGAGAATATGGAGTCCATGCTACTTTCAACATTGGTGATTTAGCTCCTTATGTTCCTGATGACCAACTTCGAGGTTTGAGGACAAACTCTTTTGAAGAAGAGGAGGATGATACGCATATCAATGAGCAAAACTTCGAGGGTTTGGGTTTGATTGAAGGTGGAAAACAAGAAGCAACCTTGGGGGAGTTAGTGGCTTATGGAGACACAAGGCTTCTTGGGTTGACTAGGGTGGATTTTTACGTGTGCATGGTGACATGCACAAGCTTATTCACGTAAATGTAAAGCAAGTATAGTTAGTAGTTTAGAAGTGTTGAGCTATATGGGTTTTCTTCCCACGTCATTTGATAGGGTTTTACCATATGGTGTTTTGTTATTTTCTTGATTAGTTTATGAGTCAAGGTTGATGGAATCAAGCATGAGAAACACAAAAATGGAGGTTTCTTGAAATAAAGATTGAATCTTGAAGAGTTTCTTGAAGTTCTTGAAATCGCAAGTCCAACAAAAATCAACGAGAATCAAAGCAAGTTATATGGCGGGATTTTGGACAGATTTTTGGAAGATTGGGCAACGTTGTCAACACGGTTTTTCAAGTTGTTTGACTTGGTCAACCTTGGGTTGTTATTCGGAAATATGGTCACTAGATTTGATTTGCAAAATATCTAAGATTTAGACTAGAAATCAGATTACAAAATATATGGTGCAAATATTG
Organism: Suaeda aralocaspica; assembly: GCA_016808085.1. Taxonomy (NCBI): domain Eukaryota; kingdom Viridiplantae; phylum Streptophyta; class Magnoliopsida; order Caryophyllales; family Amaranthaceae; genus Suaeda; species Suaeda aralocaspica. Next base: position 13,591 of record PYUH01002797.1, on the reverse strand, counting down.
TATCCGGTTTTGATAAGATTTTCTTGTTATCCTAATCTTAGTTTGTTTTACCATATATCTAAGGTAGTTAGGATATGTTTAGAATTCTGAAATATTATGTGATATGTTTAGCCTATAAATAGGATGTAAAATACATCAATAAAATTCAGATTTGAGTAATTAAACACAAAGTGTTTCCGGCTTTTATTGTTTCACGAAGAAAACAAAATTTTGAGAGTTTCTTGTGAGAAATTCGATTGAGTGAGTGGTGCTTTTGCTTTATCTCACGTGAGGATAGTTCTTAGGATTTGAGGGTGCTTTGCTTTAATCAAATTCTACCAATTATTCGCCTTAGAAGTTCAGATTTGTGGTGCGTGGCTTTATCAAATTTGAAGTCTAAGTTTCTTTGTGTGAGTGGCGTTTGTTTATAACAAAATTCACATCAAAAATCAAAAGGCACATATTTGTCACGCAACTTCTTTTTGAGGTGAGACCAGGAAACTATTTTGGCTTTGTTTTGGCGTTTCCTTTTGGCTTTGACGCCCTCATACCATAATCCAGCAGGTTTGGTCAATCTGATATAAGCAATTTTAAAGGTTTTTTATCATCAAAACCTTTATATATATTCAGCAATCTTTTCCACATGTTGCTCCCATTCAAGATAGTCATCTGGGAACTTTGGCCTGTGAAGTCATCAAGTTTAATGCCACGATCATCAAACTTTTGCTTGCTTTTTGAAAGTCTTTTAGGGGAGTTAGAAGAAGAAAACGAGTTTGAATCTGCTTCATCATCATCATCACCACGAAAATAGTTTATGGGTTGAGGATCAAGTTTTCTTTGGAATTGTTGAGCCAAAACATCAATTCGAACATTATCCTTCTTTTGTCTCACGTCCATAGCCATCTAATTTTGTCATCATATCTTGAATAAGTTGTGTCAAATTTGAATCTCCCATGATGGATCGAAAAAACCTTGAAATCTGATACCAAATTGATGTGGATTTTAAGGAGTACTTGCAAATACACCCCAAAACTCACGTTTTTTTTTTTGTCAATTAAACTCTCCACTCCTGGATTGATTTAATTAAAGACTAATTAATTAAAACACTCCTGTAATTAATTAAATAGGTTCTAAATTTGTTAATCACTCCTAACTCACAAATTTATGATGGAAATTTCGAACAAATTAAAGTGCATAATTTTCGGAAAAATTGTATTGAAAAATTCAATTCATAAAACTCAATTAATTTACAACCTAATGTTGAGATTATTTATAGGTATAATCATCAACAAAATCCTAACTAAAAACAGCTAATAAAACACGAAAAAACCTAGGAAATAATCCCCACTTGTGCAACTTGCACAAGTTCCTCAACAAACTAAAGATAAGATTGCCACATCATCATGTAACTTGCACTTTGATCTTATCTTTCCTAACAAACTCTAACTATCTAACTAATCAAGAAATTACCCTAATAACTTAACTAAATAATTAATAAACAAGATAATCATCAGAAATTACACCAAAAATCACGAAATCTTGAAGATGCCCTAGAACCACAAAAATTGTCCAATATCACGCCATAGTGATTCGTCCAATTGTGCGCAAATTTCAAGAATTCCAAGAACTTCAAGAAATGCTTCAAGATTCAATCTTTTAATCAAGAAACCATTCTCTTTCTTTTAGCATATTTATGATGATCAAGAGTCGAAGAGAACTAATAATAATAACGTCCAAAATGAGAAAACCCTATCAAGTGAAATGGGAAAAACTCATGGACCAAACCAACTTGTTCCCTGTAACCACCACTGTGATCCATCTTGTGAGTGTATTAATTAGAGTTACTATCACTTCACTTAACTAATGGCTCACTCCACTAGTGACAAACTATTAATGATCATCATCCATAGTGTTGGCTAAGAAGCCACCACCATCACTAGAATTTACAATGTCAACCATAATCATTGTCATCCATACCTGTGATTTATCCTTAATAAAACCAATGGGTTTATTATAAGGCTAATTGGCTCATCCACTCTTGGTGTATCATAGGATATCTCACCTGTACTCAAATTCACATCAATATATGACAGGCATCCGTAGGGAAAATATCACATAATAAAAAAATCCTCAAACTGACCAATTTTGAAATTGACCAGGGCTTGTTTCGTTACTTTAACATCATTGGTATTGCTCAGCCAATGTAACTTGTAATGTTGAGGATGGTTGTGGGTAGGGTAGTCAAGCTTCTAAATCAGTAGGGTAGAGACCACATTAGTACAGCTACCACTATCAATAATTATGTCACACAGCTTGCCTTGTACATTACATCTAGTCACGAAAATTTTGTCCCTCTGGTTCTCTTCAACTGGTGTTGGTTTAGTTTGAAGAACCCTCCTGAGGACTAATGACTGACCTTGCGTTTCAGCATCTACTTCCTCCAGATCATTGCTACTTTTTTTTCTTCCTATGGTTCAGAATTTTCGTCCCCCCCCCCCCNCCCCCCCCCCCACCCTTCTTCAAGAAGAACATCTAGATAAACATCCTCAATCTCTTGTGCTTCCCTGACAGTGATCATCGTGGAGCCGGGGCAATTGCGTTGTAGGTGTCCATGAGCTTGACACTTAAAACACTTTCTCTTGTCATCAGGAATTGCATGTTGTTTAACTGGAGTGGTTGTCTGTTTTACATTATCGAAACTAGGTTTAGCACTAGGTGTTTGGGAATACACCACTTCCTTTTCCTTTTTAGATTCATAGGATTAAAGAATGCCTTTGGCTTTGAATTCCCATGTTTTTCCACTCTGAGTGCCACTTTACAGATTTCTTCATAAGTCTAATAAGGTTGTAACTCCACTTTCTCCCTGATGGAGTCATCTAATCATGCAACAAATCGAGCAACCTTGTGATCTTCCTTTTCTTCCATATCACACAATATCAACATCTTTTAGGCATTGATATATTCTTCCATACTCTTTTGCCCTTGATTTAAGGCATGCATCTTCAAAAGTTTTTCTGCTCATATTCATGTGGTACAACATTCATTCTCAATTCCCTCTTCAGTTTGTGCAAATGATCTATATCTTATGTTCTAACTAAGGGCTTAAACTTCAGATAGATTGATTTTAAAGAACTTCGTGAATTGGAACACTCACAATCAACAAAACTCACAAACTTAGGTTAGATTGGAACACTCAACAATCTAGTTCTATGGTTGTTTTAATCTTTGTGAGAACACTCAATCACAAATACTAAAACTATGGTGAATATTTTGAAGCTTCTAACTCTCAAAACACTCGAAATCCTTTTTGTAATTTTGGGTGAAACTCTCACACAAAATAACCTATAACAAGTATGAACAACAATCAAAGTCTTAATTTTATTGAATAAAACATGGGTATTTATAGTACAAATACCTTAGGACTCCAAAAAAACCTTGGTTAAACTCCATAAACTATCTAGGAAATAAAAAAACTCCTAAAGACACACAAATCCTAGGAAATTCGACCCTCACAACATAAACATACAACTTGATAAGTATGGCACCTCATCATTGCAAGTTGATCTTATCTTGCCTAACAAACTCTAACAAACTACCTAATCAAGAAAATATCCTAACAACTTATCTAAATAACTAATTAACAAGATAATCATCAGATTTTAAACTATAAATTACAGGATAACTTGCTGCCCAAGAACTTTGAAAATCGCAAAATACTTGCCAATTTGAACGCCAACTTACACTTGCCAATGTTGAACGCCAACTTATGCTTTGTCAATGTTGAACGCCAACTAATTAACCTTGAACGTCAAGTGAACGCCAAGTGAACACCAAGTGAACGCCAAGTGGCGTGTGGCCTTTATTCAAGCATGAGTGTTATGCAGCAATGACCATGAGCTAATCCAAAGCCATGTAACCCAAATGAAAGAATCCCTTGAATCTCAAAACGACGTAGAATCACCTCTTTCTCGTCAATGCTTGAATCTGCTTCCTGATCATCCTCCCTTTCTTCAAAAGGAATTGTCCTCAATTCTTGAATCTGCGTATCATCCAAGTAAGGAGTTAAATCCCCTATGTTAAAGGTACTAGCCACGCCATACTCTTCTCCTATGTCAGTCTTGTAAGCATTATCACCATACTTCTCTAAGATTTTAAAAGGACCCTCAGCTCTAGGCATGAGTTTGTGTTTGCGTTTTCCTGGAAACCTCTCCTTTCTAAGATAAACCCAAACCAAATCACCTGGATTGAATGTCTTAGACTTGTGTTTCTTATTCGCTTTTTTCTTGTACATCTCATTTACTTTTTCAATTCTCGCTTTTACTTGTTTATGCAACTTCAACATGTTATCAGCTTGCTTCTTTGCATCTTCATGGATATACTCGTTTTTAGGAATAGCAATCAAATCAATAGGAACATAAGGATTGATACCATAAACTACTTCAAAAGGTGAATGTTGAGTAGCATAGGTAGGTGTCCTATTGTACGCAAATTCTGCATGACTTAGCTTCACATCCCAATCTTTGCCAGTTTTACTCACAAGTCCCCTAAGCAACGGACCAATTGTTCTATTAGTGACCTCAGTATGTCCATCAGTTTGTGGATGATGAGAAGTGTTGAACAACAACTTTATGCCAATCAATTTCCATAAACCCTTCCAAAAGTAACTAAGAAACTTGCTATCACGATCAGAAACAATGGTTTTAGGAACCCCATGCAATCGAACAATCTCTCTAAAATATAAAGAAGCCACACCTATAGCATCCTCAGTTTTGTGACAAGCAATAAAGTGCGCCATCTTTGAAAACCTATCAACCACAACCATGATTGAATCCTTACCCCTTTGTGTTCTTGGCAAAGCAACAATAAAGTCCATGCTCACATCCTCCCAAGGCCTTTCTGGAACAAATAGTGGAGTGTATAATCCCTTATGAAACGTGCTTTTTGACCGTTGACAAGTACCATAACGAGCTAGAATTGCGTGCACATCTTCCAACATCTTTGGCCAGTAGAAGTGTTCTTGCAACAACTCCACTGTTTTGTTGATGCCAAAGTGTCCTGTAAGACCCCCTCCATGAGCTTCACGAACCAACAACTCCCTTATAGCACACTTAGGGATATAAAGTTTGTTGTTTTTGAATAGATAATCATCAACCAAGTTGTAATGACCAATTGCTTCTTCTGTGCATTGCTTATATATGTTACCAAAATCCCAACACTCTTGAATCAACCATTGCTATCAAATTGTGTTTTCTAGAAAGTTCATCCGCCACTACATTAGCCTTGCCAACCTTGTATTTCGCAACAAAGTTGAAAGATTAAAGAAACTCTACCCACTTAGCATGTCTAGCATTAAGCTTTTGTTGACTATTGATATGTCTCAATGAGTCATGGTCAGAATGTAACACAAAAGCTTGTGGTCTTAGATAATGGCTCCATTGATCCAATGCTCTAACCATGGCATAGAACTCCTTATCATGAGTAGAGTAATTCAATTTTCCTCCCCCTAACTTTTCACTAAAGTAGGAAATTGGCCTCCCTGCTTGAATAAGAACCGCACCAATCCCTGTACCACTTGCATCACACTCAACTTCAAAAGGTTTAGTAAAATCAGGAAGTGCTAGAATCGGAGTATTGCACATCTTTTCCTTTACCAAATCAAACGCCAGTTGAGCTTGTTTGGTCCACTCAAACTTGCCTTGTTTCGTGCATTCAGTTATAGGGCTCATAATAGTGCTAAAATTACGAATAAACCTCCTATAAAACGAAGCTAGGCCATGAAAAGATCTCACTTGAGTAACTGTCGTAGGAATAGGCCATGATGCAATAGCTTCAACTTTCTTTGGATCCACTTTGATACCCTCATGCGAAACAATGTACCCTAGAAAACTTATCTCACTTTGCATGAAATCACACCTTTTCTAGTTTCCCATAGAGTTTTTGTTTCCTTAGAACTTCAAAGACTTGTCGAAGATGATCTATATGGTCCTTTTCATTCTTGCTATACACTAATATATCATCAAGATAGACCACAACAAATTTACTAATGAAAGGACGCAATACCTCATTCATAACCCTCATGAATGTGCTAGGGGCATTAGTTACACCAAAAGGCATAACCATCCATTCATATAGCCCATGATTTGTCTTGAAAGCCGTCTTCCATTCATCCCCTTCCCTCATACGAATTTGTGATACCCACTATGTAAATGAATCTTTGAAAATAGTTGAGAACCACTCAATTCATCTAGTAAATCATCCAACCTAGGAATAGGAAACCTATACTTGATAGTTATGTGATTCACGGCTCTACTATCAATGCACATTCTCCACGTCCCATCTTTCTTAGGTACAAGCAGGGTAGGAACTGCACAAGGACTCATACTTTCACGTATATACCCTCTCTCCATAAGCTCGTCAATTTGCCTTTGTAACTCTTTTGTTTCTTCTGGATTGCATCTATATGGTGGCTTGTTAGGTATGGAAGCACCAGGAATAAAATCAATTTGGTGTTCAATACCACGAATTGGCGGCAACCCTTGTGGCAAATCTTCTGGAAACACATCTTCAAATTCACACAACAATTCTTGTAGAATAGGATGATCAATGTCTTCAATGCTCTTTACTTCCTTAGCAACCAGAAGGTATACAAAATCACGAGCACCCATGTCCTTCTCAAATTGCTTTCGTGACACAAACAACANTACACAAACAACACCTTTTTGTCATCTTTGGGCTTTTCCTTTTTCTTCTTGTTTAGGTCACTAGGCGAAAGTGGGAGCAATACCTTCGTCTTTCCCTCTTAGAAGACCTTGTACACATTAGACTCGCCATCATGGATAGTTTTTCTATCATACTGCCATGGCCTACCAAGTAGTACATCGCATGCATCCATAGGAACAACATCACAAAGTACCTCATCTTCAAATTTTCCAATCGAAAAATTTACTAGAGCTTGCTTTCGGATACTCACTTCATTGTCATCATCTAGCCACTTTAGCTTATAAGGTTTCGGATGTCTTGATGTTTTCAATTGTAGTTTATCAACCAGTTTAGATGAGACTACGTTGGCACAACTACCTCCATCAACAATCAAACTACAAATAGAATTGTGTACCTTGCAACGAGTGTGAAAGATGTTTTCACGTTGCTCTTCTCCCACGGATTTGGAGTGCAAAACCCTTCTAAGAACTAAGTTTTTCTCATAAACTTCCTCCTCCTCAAAGTCAATTTCTGGCTTGCATTCTTCCTCGCCACCTTCCTCTTCCATGGCTTGTTGAAGTTCATTGGTGTATTCATCAATCTCCCTCATCTCACGCATGGTCAACACTCTAGAAGTAGGACAATCCTTCTTGTAATGGCCATAACCGTACCCTTACACTTAAAACATGTTACCTTCGGTGTACCATCATCAAGTGTCTCAACCTTCTTTCCCTTATCACTGCTTGGAGTCACCAACTTCTTTGCTTCACTCTTAGACTCACTCAAAGGCATTGAACTTGTAGCTTTAAACCCTTGATAAGGCTTCGGTGATGGCCTAGTTACGTTCCTTTTCTTTGCTTATCCAATACTATGGCAGTTTTGCTAACTTCATCAAAAGATAAGTTAGGTTGTAACTCAATTTTTTCACGCACATCCACGTTAAGACCACCAATAAAACGTGCAATTTTTTGCTCCTCCCTCTCTCCAACGTCACTTTGTATGGTTAGTTTTTGAACTCAGCAAAGTAATCTTCCATAGGCTTGATTCCTTGTTTCAACATTGCCAATCTAACATACAACACATGTTGATAATTTGTAGGAACAAAACACCTTCTCAAAAACTTCATAAGCTTTTCCAGGGTTTCGATCTTGCTCTTACCCTCACGATGCCTACTCTTCTTGAGGCCATTGAACCACATGGAAGCGTATTTAGATAGTTTAGCAATAGCAATCTTGTACTTCTTATCTTCACTCGTGCCCTTATAATCAAAATACCTTTCCAATGCTAGTTCCAAGTCAAGGTATGCTTCTACATCACCTTGGCCATCAAATTCATTTACTTCAAACTTCAAACCACGATCATCATCACTATTTGAAGGTTTAGCTTTGAGGCGAATAAATTCCATTGTCAAACCCAAGAACAATTCTTGCAACTTGTTTGTTTGTTCTGCTAGATGCGTAATGAACTCATCACTATACTTTGCTTTGTTTTTCTTGATCCGCGATTGTGCTTTGATACCACTTGATCTATATCCTATGTTCAAACTAAGGGCTTAAACTTAAGATAGATTGATTTTAAAGAACTTCGTGAATTGAACACTCACAATCAATGAAACTCACAAACTTAGGTTAGATTGGAACACTCAACAGTCTAGTTCTAAGATTGTTTTAATCTTTGTGAGAACAATCAATCACAAATACTAAAACTATGGTGAATATTTTGAAGCTTCTAACTCTCAAAACACTCGAAATCCTTTTTGAAATTTTGGGTGAAACTCCCACACAAAATAACGTATAACAAGTATGAATAACAATCAATGTCTTAATTATATTGAATAAAACATGGGTATTTATAGTACAAATACCTTAGGACTCCTAAAAAACCTTGGTTAAACTCCCTAAACTATCTAGGAAATAAAACAACTCCTAAAGACACACAAATCCTAGGAAATTCGACCCTCACAAGATAAACATACAACTTGATAAGTATGGCACCTCATCATTGCAAGTTGATCTTATCATTGCACCTAATCAAGAAAATATCCTAAAAACTTATCTAAATAAATAATTAACAAGATAATCATCTGATTTTAAACTAGAAATTGCAGGATAACTTGCTGCCCAAGAACTTGGAAAAATCGCAAAATACTCGCCAATTTGAACGCCAACTTACACTTGTCAATGTTGAACCCCAACTTATGCTTTGTTAATGTTGAACGCCAACTAATTAACCTTGAACGCCAAGTAATTAACCATGAGCTAATCTAAAGCCATGTAATCCAAATGAACGAATCCCTTGAATCTCAAAACGACTTAGAATCACCTCTTTCTCGTCAATGCTTGAATCTGCTTCCTGTTCAGCAAAGACCCTATTTTTGATCTTCCTTCCTTTTTTCGTTTCCTTTGTAGCAAGCATAGGAAGTCAGCTTCAATTTCGCCAACCTGAAGGCTTTACGGTCATCATATTCTTTGTAATTACAAACTCTTTCGGTTCTCCTTAGGCAATCAAGGAAAACTTCAGGATCTAGACTGCCATTGAACTCAGGAACGTCCAATTTTAGGCTGCGATCATCATCTTTCGGTTTGTCACGTTTTCGGTGTCTTTTTCGATCATTTTCATCACTAGAACTGGTGTCATATACACGCCTAGGTTTGCATGCCCTTCTACCTGAATTTTCATCACTAAAGCTTGAATCAGATTCCTCAAATTCGTGGCTCTTCTTGCTATTTTTCTATCTCCCTAACACGAAATTCATTACCTCCTCTAGCATGGTTCGTAGTTCTTTGATCTCATTGTCTCTCTTGATTTCCTTAGCTTGTTCTAAGGACAACCCCCTTTGAAAATTTGCAGGAAGTCCTTCACTTCCACCTTCCATAGCAATGTTGGTCAAAGTGATTGATAGATTCACAAGCACTTGAGATTAAACGTTCTCTCAACGAAAGCACCAAATTTGATGTGAATTTTCTTATGAATTGAAAACTCATAAGGGTTAATTTTCGAATTTCTAAAGGCCAAGCCATCAAAATTCTTAAATTTAAGTTGATCGATTAGTCTTTGATTAATCTCACAAGAGCATAAAGGAATTAATTACCAACTCTTTAAATTTTCGGAATTTTTTTTGTTGCAGGTAAACAAACAAACTTTTTTTGCAACTCANTTTGATGTGAATTTTCTTATGAATTGAAAACTCATAAGGGTTAATTTTCGAATTTCTAAAGGCCAAGCCATCAAAATTCTTAAATTTAAGTTGATCGATTAGTCTTTGATTAATCTCACAAGAGCATAAAGGAATTAATTACCAACTCTTTAAATTTTCGGAATTTTTTTTGTTGCAGGTAAACAAACAAACTTTTTTTGCAACTCAAACTTATTATTTTGCAAACTAATGTTGAGACTATTTATAGGAATAATCATTAACAAAAATCCTAGCTAAAAACAATAAAACACACACCTAAACACAAGGGAAATTCGTCCCTCCCTCACACACACATACAAGATAAGCATACCACCTCATCACTACATCTTGATCTTATCTTGCTAACTCTAACAAACTTATCTAAACAAGAAAATATCCTAACAAACTTCCTAACAACCTAAAAATCAAGATAATTAAAAAATTACAACCAGAATTACATAAAAAATCAAAGGAACCAAAATCAAGAAAAATCGTCAAGATTTCCGCCAATATTTGTTCTTCCATTTTGCGTCAATTTCAAGATTTTTGCCTATTTCTTCAAGAAACCTTTCAAGATCCAATCTTTCTAGAAACCTTCAAAAAGTCATTTCCCATGTCTTTTAGGCTGTAAATGAAGTTCAAGACTCACCAAGAAATAAAAGACTCAATGCCTAAAATGAGAAAAACCCTAGCAAATGAAGTGGGAAAAAAACCCATAGGCAAAAACCATCTCGTTCCCCAAAATCCCTACCCTTGATGCACCCATATTGCGTGCCCTTGATGCAACCATATGGCTTATATCCCCATATGCAATTAATTCACCTATGGTTGCATCCTTGCCATAGACATCAAAACCTTCGAAGTTGATTGCACCTTTGTTAATCTTGTCATTGTTGCACAAATTTATTACATTATTAATCTTGTCATTGGTGCTTGCATCACTAGACAACACCATTGATCATTGATACATTGCACTGGTGCAGTGATCCATTAAATAAGTGATGTATTATTAACTAATTAATGTACTCACTGGATGGATACAAATGGTGGTTACAAGGAACAAGTTGGTTTGGTCTATGAGTTTTCTCCCATTTCACTTGATACGGTTTTCTCATTTTGGACATCATTGCTTTCATTTCTTGTGGGGTCTTGATCATTATAATTATTCTAAAATACATGGAGAATGGTTTCTTGAAGGTTTCTTGATGAAAAGATTGAATCTTGAAGCATTTCTTGAAGTTTCTTGGAATTCCTGAAAAGTTGCGCAAAATTGACAAAATAGGGTGGCGAAAATTTTGACGATTTTAAGCAATTTGGGCACCAAGTGAATTTCGTGATTTATAGTGTTAATTTTGATGGTTATCTTGTTAATTAATTATTTAAGTTAAGTTGTTAGGGTATTTTCTTGATTAGATAAGTTTGTTAGAGTTTGTTAGCAAGATAAGGTCAAGATGCAGTGATGATGTTGCATTCTTATCTTTTGAGTTATATTTGACTCTTGTATGCTGAATTTCAGCCTAGTTTATGCGTATTTTAGGTGTCTTAGAATCTTAGAAAGTTAATAGAACTTAGTCTTAGGTTGTTCAATAAATAGCTTTGAGAATTCCTTGTAAAATACACAAGTTTTATACATTCAATTTTTCTCAAGTTTTACATTCATAAATTTGTGAGTCAAGAGTGATTGATAGAATTTAGATCCTAATTAATTAATTATAGGAGTGTGTTAATTAATCAGCTTTCAATTAAATTAATCCAGGAGTGGAAATTTATGTGGCCTACACGTGAGTTTTGAGTAATATTTGAAAATACCACTTAAAATCCACATCAATTTGGAATCATATTTCAGAGTCTTTTCGATCCATTATCGGGGAAGCAAATTTGACACAGTTAATCCAAGATATGATGCCAAAACTCGAAGCCATGGACTTGAGACAAAAGCAGGATACAGTTCGCATTGATGTTTTGGCTCGTGACTTGCAGCGAAAATTTGATCCTCAATCTGTGCATTATTTTCGTGGGGATGATGATGATGATGATGAAGGTTCTCACTCGTCTTCTTCTTCTGATTCTGATGTGAATTTAAATATCTATGATACACCAATAGTGGATGTGCCAATCAACCTATTAATAAATCCTATTGGGTTTGACAAAGATAAATCACAGGTATGGGTGGCAATGATTAAGCTTGACATTGTAAATTCTTGTGATGGTGGTGGCTTCCTAGCCAACACTATGGATGATGATCCTTAATACTTTGTCACTATTAGAGTGAGCCATTAGTTAAGTTAAGTGATAGGAACTCTAATTAATGCACTCACAGGATAGATCACAGTGGTGGTAGCAGGGAACAAGGTGGTTTGGTCCATGAGTTTTTTTCCATTTGACTTGATAGGGTTTTCTCATTTTGGACATTATTATTATTAGTTCTTGTGGAGTCTTGATCATCATAAATATGCTAAAGACATGAAGAATGTGATACGAATATCAATGAGCAAAACTTCGAGGGTTTGGGTTTGATTGAAGTTGGGAAACAAGATGCAACCTTGTGGAGATTAGTGGCTTATGAGACACAAGGCTTCTTGGTTGACTAGGGTGATTTTTACGTGTGCTGGTGACATGTACAAGCTTAACTCACGTAGATATCAGCAATATAAGTTAGTAGTTTTAGAAGTGTTGAGCTATATGGTTTTGTCTTCCCACGTCATTTGATAGGGTTTTACCATATGGTGTTTTGTGATTTTCTTGATTAGTTTATGAGTCATGGTTGATGGAATCAAGCATGGGAAACACAAAAATAAAAAGGTTTCTTGAAATAAAGATGAATCTTGAAAGGTTTCTTGAAGTTCTTGAAATCGGAAGTCCAACAAAAATCAAGAGAAACATAGCAAGATATATGGCGGGATTTTGAAGATTTTGAGATTTGGGCAACGTTGTCAACAAAGGTTTTCGTGTTGTTTGACTTGGTTAACTTGTTAGTTTTTCGGAAATATGGTCCTTAGATTTGATTCTCAAATACTAAGAGATTTAGACTAGAAATTAGATTACAAAATATGGTGCAAGATTGTATCCGGTTTTTGTAAGATTTCTTGTTATCCTAATTTTAGTTTGTATACCATATATCTAGGAGTTAGGATTGTTTAGGATTCCTCACATATTGTGTGATATGTTTAGCTATAAATAGGATGTAAATACATCATAAAATTCAGATTAGAGTGATTAACACAAGTTGTTTCGTTTTTTATTGTTTCACAGAAGTAAACAAATTTTTTGAGAGAATTTCTTGTGAGGAATTCGTTTAGTTTGAGTGGTGCTTGTGCTTTATCTCACGTGAGGAAGTTTTAGGATTTGAGGGACTTTGCTTTAATCAAATCTTCTACTAATTATCGCCTTAGAAGTTCATATTGTGGTGCGTGGCTTTATCAAATTTGAAGTCTAAGTTTCCTTTTTGTGGTGGCGTTTGTCTATAACAAAATTCACATCAACTTTTGGTGCTTTCATTGAGAGATTCGTTCAATCTCAAGTGTTCAATATCAATTATCATGGCTCAAGAAGGTGGAGACAACATCCACAAGGATTCACGAGGGTTTGGCTTGCTCAAGCAAAGAGCTACGTATCACAGGGAGATTGACGAGTTAAAGACTCGTTTAGATGAAGTCCTAACGTCATGGCTTCTACCAAGAAAACTCCTACAATTCTAAACAAGGAGGCTCTCATCAAGTTCAAGTGAGCAAGAAATAC